>MU107056.1:36361-68900 GCA_012274485.2 Sinapis alba | reverse complement strand
CCATGAAGTTGAATAAATCCCAAAGGAGTTATGTTTAAGAAGTTATTCCACTTTCTAATCAGGATATCCATGTTTAGCCTGTTTGGACATATGGCAAGTTCTTCAAATTTTTAATCAAACCAGGATGAATCACTATGTAAGAAGCTTGATTTGGAACCATTATTCAGTGGAGAGTCTCCATGGAGTTTAACAAATTCCAAGGAGTTATGTTTTAGAAGTTATTCCACTTTCTAATCAGTATATCCATATTTAGCTTTTTGGACATATGGCAAGTTCTTCAAGCTTCTAATCAAACCAAGATGAATCACTATGTAAAAAGCTTGATTTGGAACCATTAATCAGTGGCGAGTCTTTTATGAAGGTTAATAAATCTTATAGGAGTTATGTTTAAGAAGTTATTCCACTTTCTAATCAAGATATCCATGTTTAGCCTGTTTGGACATATGGCAAGTTCTTCAAGCTCCTAATCAAACCAAGATGAATCACAATGTAAGAAGCTTGATTTAGAACCATTATTCAGTGTATAGTATCCATGAAGTTGAATAAATCCTAAAGGAGTTATGTTTAAGATGTTATTCCACTTTCTAATCAGGATATCCATGTTTACCATGTTTGGACATATAGCAAGTTCTTCAAGCTTCGAATCAAACCAGGATGAATCACTATGTAAAAAGCTTGATTTGGAACCATTAATAAGTGGAGAGTCTTTTATGAAGTTGAATAAATCTCATAGAAGTTATGTTTAAGAAGTTATTCCACTTTCTAATCAGGAAATCCATATTTAGCATGTTTGGACATATGACAAGTTCTTCAAGCTTTTAATCAAAACAGGATGAATCACTATGTAAGAAGCTTGATTTGGAACCATTATTCAGTGGAGAGTATCCATGAAGTTGAATAAATCCCAAAGGAGTTATGTTTTAGAAGTTATTCCACTTTCTAATCAGTATATCCATATTTAGCATGTTTGGACATATGGCAAGTTCTTCAAGCTTTTAATCAAACCAGGATGAATCACTATGTAAAAAGCTTGATTTGGAACCATTAATCAGTGGAGAATCTTTTATGAAGTTGAATAAATCTCATAGGAGTTATGTTTAAGAAGTTATTCCACTTTCTAATCAGGATATCCATGTTTAGCTTGTTTTGACATATGGCAAGTTCTTCAAGCTCCTAATCAAACCACGATTAATCACTATGTAAGAAGCTTGATTTGGAACCATTATTCAGTGGAGAGTATCCATGAAGTTGAATAAATACCAAAGGAGTTATGTTTTGGAAGTTATTCAACTTTCTAATCAGGATATCCATATTTAGCCTGTTTGGACATGTGGCAAGTTCTTCAAGCTTTTAATCAAACCAGGATGAATCACTATGTAAAAAGCTTGATCTAGAACCATTAATCAGTGGAGAGTCTTTTATGAAGTTGTATAAATCTCATAGGAGTTATGTTTAAGAAGTTATTCCACTTTCTAATCATGATTTCCATGTTTAGCTTGTTTGGACATATGGCAAAATCTTCAAGCTCCTAATCAAACCACGATTAATCACTATGTAAGAAGCTTGATTTGGAACCATTATTCAGTGGAGAGTATCCATGAAGTTGAATAAATCAAAAAGGAGTTATGTTTAAGAAGTTATTCCACTTTCTCATCACGATATCCATGTTTAGCATGTTTGGACATATAGCAAGTTCTTCAAGCTTCTAATCAAACCAGGATGAATCACTATGTAAAAAGCTTGATTTGGAACCATTAATAAGTGGAGAGTCTTTTATGAAGTTGAGTAAATCTCATAGGAGTTATGTTGAAGAAGTTATTCCACTTTCTAATCAGGATATCCATGTTTAGCCTGTTTGGACATATGGCAAGTTCTTCATGCTTGTAAACAATCCAAGATGAATCACTATGTAAGAAGATTGATCTGGAACCATTATTCAGGGGAGAGTATCCATGAAGTTTTCAAGCTTCTAAGCAATCCAGGATGAATCAATATGTAAGAAGCTTGATTTGGAAACATTATTCAGTGGAGAGTATCCATGAAGTTAAATAAATCCCAAAGGAGTTATGTTTAAGAAGTTATTCCACTTTCTAATCAGAATATCCATGTTTAGCCTGTTTGGTCATATGGCAAGTTCTTCTATATTTTAATCAAACCAGGATGAATCACTATGTAAAAAGCTTGATTTGGAACCATTAATCAGTGGAGGGTCTTTTATGAAATTGAATAAATTTCATAGGATTTATGTTTAAGAAGTTATTCGACTTTCTAATCAAGATATTCATGTTTAACCTGTTTGGACATATGGCAAGTTCTTCAAGCTCCTATTCAAACCAGGATGAATCACTATGTCAGAAGCTTTATATGGAACAAATATTAAGTGGAGAGTATCCATGAAGTTGAATAAATCCTAAAGGAGCGATATTTAAGAAGTTATTCCACTTTCTAATCACAATATCCATGTTTAGCATGTTTGGACATATAGCACCTTCTTCAATCTTCTAATCAAACCAGGATGAATCACTATGTAAAAAGCTTGATTTGGAACCATTAATAAGTGGAGAGTCTTTTATGAAGTTGAGTAAATCTCATAGGAGTTATGTTGAAGAAGTTATTCCACTTTCTAATCAGGATATCCATGTTTAGCCCGTTTGGACATATGGCAAGTTTTCAATCTTCTAAGCAATCCAGGATGAATCAATATGTAAGAAGCTTGATTTGGAACCATTATTCAGTGGAGAGTATCCATGAAGTTAAATAAATCCCAAAGGAGTTATGTTTAAGAAGTTATTCCACTTTCTAATCAGAATATCCATGTTTAGCCTGTTTGGTCATATGGCAAGTTCTTCAAGATTTTAATCAAATCAGGATGAATCACTATGTAAGAAGCTTGATTTGAAACCATTATTCAGTGGAGAGTATCCATGAAGTTGAATAAATCCCAAAGGAGTTATGTTTCAGAAGTTATTCCACTTTCTAATCAGGATATCCATGTTTAGCCTGTTTGGACATATGGCAAGTTCTTCAAGCTTTTAATCAAACCAGGATGAATCACTATGTAAGAAGCTTGATTTGGAACCATTATTCAGTGGAGAGTCTCCATGAAGTTTAACAAATTCCAAAGGAGTTATGTTTTAGAAGTTATTCCACTTTCTAATCAGGATATCCATATTTAGCTTTTTGGACATATGGCAAGTTCTTCAAGCTTCTAATCAACCTGGATGAATCACTATGTAAAAAGCTTGATTTGGAACCATTAATCAGTGGAGAGTCTTTTATGAAGTTGAATAAATCTCAAAGGAGTTATGTTTAAGAAGTTATTCGACTTTTTAATCAGGATATCCATGTTTAGCTTGTTTGGACATATGGCAAGTTCTTCAAGCTCCTAATCAAACCACGATTAATCACTATGTAAGAAGCTTGATTTGGAACCATTAATAAGTGGAGAGTATCCATGAAGTTGAATAAATCCCAAACGAGTTATGTTTATGAAGTTATTCCACTTTTTAATCACGATATCCATGTTTTGCATGTTTGGACATATGGCAAGTTCTTCAAGCTTCTAATGAAACCAGGATGAATCACTATGTAAAAAGCTTTATTTGGAACCATTAATCAATGGAAAGTCTTTCATGAAGTTGAATAAATCCTATAGGAGTTATGTTGAAGAAGTTATTCTACTTTCTAATCAGGATATCCATGTTTAGCCTGTTTGGACATATGGCAAGTTCTTCATGCTTCTAAACAAACCAAGATGAATCACTATGTAAGAAGGTTGATCTGGAACCATTATTCAGTGGAGAGTATCCATGAAGTTGAATCAATCCCAAAGGAGTTATTTTTAAGAAGTTATTCCAGTTTCTAATCAGGATATCCATGTTTAGCATGTTTTGACATATAGCAAGTTCTTCAAGCTTCTGATCAAACCAGGATGAATCACTATGTAAAAAGCTTGATTTGGAACCATTAATAAGTGGAGAGTATCCATGAAGTTGTATAAATCCCAAAGGAGTTATGTTTAAGAAGTTATTCCAGTTTCTAATCACGATATCCATGTTTAGCCTGTTTGAACATATGACAAGTTCTTAAGGCTCCTAATCAAACCAGGATGAATCACTATGTAAGAATCTTGATTTGGAACCATTATTCAGTGGAGAGTATCCATTAAGTTGAATAAATTCCAAAGGAGTTATGTTTAAGAAGTTATTCCACTTTCTAATCATGATATCCATGTTTAGCATGTTTGGACATATAGCAAGTTCTTCAAGCTTCTAATCAAACCAGGATGAATCACTATGTAAAAATCTTGATTTGGAACCATTAATAAGTGGAGAGTATCCATGAAGTTGAATAAATCCCAAACGAGTTATGTTTATGAAGTTATTCCACTTTTTAATCACTATATCCATGTTTTGCATGTTTGGACATATGGCAAGTTCTTCAAGCATCTAATTAAAACAGGATGAATCACAATGTAAAAAGCTTAATTTGAAACCATTAATCAATGGAGAGTCTTTCATGAAGTTGAATAAATCCCATAGGAGTTATGTTGAAGAAGTTATTCCACTTTCTAATCAGGATATCCATGTTTAGCATATTTGGACATATGGCAAGTTCTTCATGCTTCTAAACAAACCAAGATAAATCACTATGTAAGAAGGTTGATCTGGAACCATTATGCAGTGGAGAGTATCCATGAATTTGAATCAATCCCAAAGGAGTTATTTTTAAGAAGTTATTCCACTTTCTAATCAGGATATCCATGTTTAGCCTGTTTGGACATATGGTAGGTTCTTCAAGCTCCTAATCAAACCTGGATGAGTCACCATGAAAGAAGCTTGATTTAGAACCATTATTCAGTGGACAGTATCCATGAAGTTGAATAAATCCCAAAGGAGTTATGTTTAAGAAGTTATTCCAGTTTCGAATCACGATATCCATGTTTAGCCTGTTTGAACATATGAGAAGTTCTTAAGGCTCCTAATCAAACCAGGACGAATTACTATGTAAGAATCTTGATTTGGAACCATTATTCAGTGGAGAGTATCCATGAAGTTGAATAAATTCCAAAGGAATTATGTTTAAGAAGTTATTCCACTTTCTAATCATGATATCCATGTTTAGCATGTTTGGACATATAGCAAGTTCTTCAAGCTTCTAATCAAACCAGGATGAATCACTATGTAAAAAGCTTGTTTTGGAACCATTAATAAGTGGAGAGTATCCATGAAGTTTAATAAATCCCAAACGAGTTATGTTTATGAAATTATTCCACTTTTTAATCACGATATCCATGTTTTGCATGTTTGGACATATGTCAAGTTCTTCAAGCATCTAATTAAAACAGGATGAATCACAATGTAAAAAACTTAATTTGAAACCATTAATCAATGCTGAGTCTTTCATGAAGTTGAATAAATCCCATAGGAGTTATGCTGAAGAAGTTATTCCACTTTCTAATCAGGATATCCATGTTTAGCCTGTTTGGACATATGGCAAGTTCTTCATGCTTCTAAACAAACCAAGATAAATCACTATGTAAGAAGGTTGATCTGGAACCATTATTCAGTGGAGAGTATCCATGAATTTGAATCAATCCCAAAGGAGTTATTTTTAAGAAGTTATTCCACTTTCTAATCAGGATATCCATGTTTAGCCTGTTTGGACATATGGCAAGTTCTTCAAGCTCCTAATCAAGCCATGATGAGTCACTATGTAAGAAGCTTTATTTGGAACCATTATTCAGTGGACAACATCCATGAAGTTGAATCAATTCCAAAGGAGTTATGTTTAAGAAGTTATTCCAGTTTCTAATCAGGATATCCATGTTTAGCATGTTTTGACATATAGCAAGTTCTTCAAGCTTCTGATCAAACCAGGATGAATCACTATGTAAAAAGCTTGATTTGGAACCATTAATAAGTGGAGAGTATCCATGAAGTTGAATAAATCCCAAACGAGTTATGTTTATGAAGTTATTCCACTTTTTAATCACGATAGCCATGTTTTGCATGTTTGGACATATGGCAAGTTCTTCAAGCTTCTAATTAAACCAGGATGAATCACTATGTAAAAAGCTTTATTTGGAACCATTAATCAATGGAAAGTCTTTCATGAAGTTGAATAAATCCTATAGGAGTTATGTTGAAGAAGTTATTCTACTTTCTAATCAGGATATCCATGTTTAGCCTGTTTGGACATATGGCAAGTTCTTCATGCTTCTAAACAAACCAAGATGAATCACTATGTAAGAAGGTTGATCTGGAACCATTATTCAGTGGAGAGTATCCATGAAGTTGAATCAATCCCAAAGGAGTTATTTTTAAGAAGTTATTCCACTTTCTAATCAGGATATCCATGTTTAGCCTGTTTGGACATATGGTAGGTTCTTCAAGCTCCTAATCAAACCTGGATGAGTCACCATGAAAGAAGCTTGATTTAGAACCATTATTCAGTGGACAGTATCCATGAAGTTGAATAAATTCCAAAGGAGTTATGTTTAAGAAGTTATTCCAGTTTCTAATCACGATATCCATGTTTAGCCTGTTTGAACATATGACAAGTTCTTAAGGCTCCTAATCAAACCAGGACGAATCACTATGTAAGAATCTTGATTTGGAACCATTATTCAGTGGAGAGTATCCATGAAGTTGAATAAATTCCAAAGGAGTTATGTTTAAGAAGTTATTCCACTTTCTAATCATGATATCCATGTTTAGCATGTTTGGACATATAGCAAGTTCTTCAAGCTTCTAATCAAACCAGGATGAATCACTATGTAAAAAGCTTGATTTGGAACCATTAATAAGTGGAGAGTATCCATGAAGTTTAATAAATCCCAAACGAGTTATGTTTATGAAATTATTCCACTTTTTAATCACGATATCCATGTTTTGCATGTTTGGACATATGGTAAGTTCTTCAAGCATCTAATTAAAACAGGATGAATCACAATGTAAAAAGCTTAATTTGAAACCATTAATCAATGCAGAGTCTTTCATGAAGTTGAATAAATCCCATAGGAGTTATGCTGAAGAAGTTATTCCACTTCCTAATCAGGATATCCATGTTTAGCCTGTTTGGACATATGGCAAGTTCTTCATGCTTCTAAACAAACCAAGATAAATCACTATGTAAGAAGGTTGATCTGGAACCATTATTCAGTGGAGAGTATCCATGAATTTGAATCAATCCCAAAGGAGTTATTTTTAAGAAGTTATTCCACTTTCTAATCAGGATATCCATGTTTAGCCTGTTTGGACATATGGCAAGTTCTTCAAGCTCCTAATCAAGCCAGGATGACTCACTATGTAAGAAGCTTGATTTGGAACCATTATTTAGTGGACAACATCCATGAAGTTGAATCATTTCCAAAGGAGTTATGTTTAAGAAGTTATTCCAGTTTCTAATCAGGATATCCATGTTTAGCATGTTTTGACATATAGCAAGTTCTTCAAGCTTCTGATCAAACCAGGATGAATCACTATGTAAAAAGCTTGATTTGGAACCATTAATAAGTGGAGAGTATCCATGAAGTTGAATTAATCCCAAACGAGTTATGTTTATGAAGTTATTCCACTTTTTAATCACGATATCCATGTTTTGCATGTTTGGACATATGGCAAGTTCTTCAAGCTTCTAATTAAACCAGGATGAATCACTATGTAAAAAGCTTTATTTGGAACCATTAATCAATGAAAGTCTTTCATGAAGTTGAATAAATCCTATAGGAGTTATGTTGAAGAAGTTATTCTACTTTCTAATCAGGATATCCATGTTTAGCCTGTTTGGACATATGGCAAGTTCTTCATCCTTCTAAACAAACCAAGATGAATCACTATGTAAGAAGGTTGATCTGGAACCATTATTCAGTGGAGAGTATCCATGAAGTTGAATCAATCCCAAAGGAGTTATTTTTAAGAAGTTATTCCAGTTTCTAATTAGGATATCCATGTTTAGCATGTTTTGACATATAGCAAGTTCTTCAAGCTTCTGATCAAACCAGGATGAATCACTATGTAAAAAGCTTGATTTGGAACCATTAATAAGTGGAGAGTATCCATGAAGTTGTATAAATCCCAAAGGAGTTATGTTTAAGAAGTTATTCCAGTTTCTAATCACAATATCCATGTTTAGCCTGTTTGAACATATGACAAGTTCTTAAGGCTCCTAATCAAACCAGGATGAATCACTATGTAAGAATCTTGATTTGGAACCATTATTCAGTGGAGAGTATCCATGAAGTTGAATAAATTCCAAAGGAGTTATGTTTAAGAAGTTATTCCACTTTCTAATCATGATATCCATGTTTAGCATGTTTGGACATATAGCAAGTTCTTCAAGCTTTTAATCAAACCAGGATGAATCACTATGTAAAAAGCTTGATTTGGAACCATTAATAAGTGGAGAGTATCCATGAAGTTGAATAAATCCCAAACGAGTTATGTTTATGAAGTTATTCCACTTTTTAATCACTATATCCATGTTTTGCATGTTTGGACATATGGCAAGTTCTTCAAGCATCTAATTAAAACAGGATGAATCACAATGTAAAAAGCTTAATTTGAAACCATTAATCAATGGAGAGTCTTTCATGAAGTTGAATAAATCCCATAGGAGTTATGTTGAAGAAGTTATTCCACTTTCTAATCAGGATATCCATGTTTAGCATGTTTGGACATATAGCAAGTTCTTCATGCTTCTAAACAAACCAAGATAAATCACTATGTAAGAAGGTTGATCTGGAACCATTATGCAGTGGAGAGTATCCATGAATTTGAATTAATCCCAAAGGAGTTATTTTTAAGAAGTTATTCCACTTTCTAATCAGGATATCCATGTTTAGCCTGTTTGGACATATGGTAGGTTCTTCAAGCTCCTAATCAAACCTGGATGAGTCACCATGAAAGAAGCTTGATTTAGAACAATTATTCAGTGGACAGTATCCATGAAGTTGAATAAATCCCAAAGGAGTTATGTTTAAGAAGTTATTCCAGTTTCTAATCACGATATCCATGTTTAGCCTGTTTGAACATATGAGAAGTTCTTAAGGCTCCTAATCAAACCAGGACGAATTACTATGTAAGAATCTTGATTTGGAACCATTATTCAGTGGAGAGTATCCATGAAGTTGAATAAATTCCAAAGGAGTTATGTTTAAGAAGTTATTCCACTTTCTAATCATAATATCCATGTTTAGCATGTTTGGACATATAGCAAGTTCTTCAAGCTTCTAATCAAACCAGGATGAATCACTATGTAAAAAGCTTGATTTGGAACCATTAATAAGTGGAGAGTATCCATGAAGTTTAATAAATCCCAAACGAGTTATGTTTATGAAGTTATTCCACTTTTTAATCATGATATCCATGTTTTGCATGTTTGGACATATGGCAAGTTCTTCAAGCATCTAATTAAAACAGGATGAATCACAATGTAAAAAGCTTAATTTGAATAAATCCCATAGGAGTTATGCTGAAGAAGTTATTCCACTTTCTAATCAGGATATCCATGTTTAGCCTGTTTGGACATATGGCTAGAACAACTAATAAGTGTAGAGTCTTTTATGAAGTTGAATAAATCCCAAAGGAGTTATGTTTTAGAAGTTATTCCACTTTCTAAACAGGATATCCATATTTAGCTTTTTGGACTTATGGCAAGTTTTTCAAGCTTCTAATCAAACCATGATGAATCATTATGTAAAAAGCTTGATTTGGAACCATTATTCAGTGTAGAGTCTTTTATGAAGTTGATTAAATCCCAAAGGAGTTACGTTTTAGAAGTTATTCCACTTTCTAATCAGGATATCCATATTTAGCTTTTTGGATTTTATGGCAAGGTTTTCAAGCTTCTAATACAACCAAGATGAATCACTATGCACAAAGCTTGATTTGGAACCATTAATAAGTGTAGAGTCTTTTATGAAGTTGAATAAATCTCATAGAAGTTATATTTAAGAAGTTATTCCACTTTCTAATCATGATATCCATGTTTAGCATGTTTAGACATATAGCAAGTTCTTCAAGCTTCTAATCAAACCAGGATAAATCACTATGTAAAAATCTTGATTAGAAACCATTAATAAGTGGAGAGTATCCATGAAGTTGAATAAATCCCAAACGAGTTATGTTTATGAATTTATTCCACTTTTTAATCACGATATCCATGTTTTGCATGTTTGGACATATGGCAAGTTCTTCAAGCTTTTAATTAAACCAGGATGAATAACTATGTAAAAACCTTGATTTGGAACCATTAATAAGTGTAGAGTCTTTTATGAAGTTGAATAATTCCCAAAGGAGTATTGTTTTAGAAGTTATTCCACTTTCTAATCAGGATATCCATATTTAGCATTTTGGACTTATGGCAAGTTTTTCAAGCTTCTAATCAAAACAGGATGAATCACTATGCACAAAGCTTGATTTGGAACCATTAATAAGTGTAGAGTCTTTTATGAAGTTGAATAAATCTCATAGGAATTATGTTTAAGAAGTTATTCCACTTTCTAATCAAGATATCCATGTTTAACTTGTTTGGACATATAGCAAGTTCTTCAAGCTCCTAATCAATCCAGGATGAGTCACTATGTAAGAAGCTTGATTTGGAACCATTATTCAGTGGAGAGTATCCATGAAGTTGAATAAATCCCAAAGGAGTTATGTTTTAGAAGTTATTCCACTTTCTAATCAGGATATCCATATTTTGCTTTTTGGACTTATGGCAAGTTCTTCAAGCTTCTAATCAAAACATGATGAATCACTAGGTAAAAAGCTTGATTTGGAACTATTAATCAGTGGAGAGTCTTTTATGAAGTTGAATAAATCTCATAGGAGTTATGTTGAATAAGTTATTCAACTTTCTAAAAAAAATATATCCATGTTTATCCTGTTTGGACATATGACATGTTCTTCAAGCTCCTAATCAAACCAGGATGAGTCACTTTGTAAGAAGCTTGATTTGGAACCATTATTAAGTGTATAGTATCCATGAAGTTGAATAAATCCCAAAGGAGTTATGTTTAAGAAGTTATTCCACTTTCTAATCAGGATATCCATGTTTAGCCTGTTTTGACATATGGCAAGTTCTTCGAGCTTCCAATCAAACCAGAATGAATCACTATGTAAAAAGCTTGATTTAGAACCATTATTCAGTGGAGAGTATCCATGAAGTTGAATAAATCCCAAAGGAGTTATGTTTAAGAAGTTATTCCACTTTTTAATCACGATTTCCATGTTTTGCATGTTTGGACATAGGGCAAGTTCTTCAAGCTTCTAATTAAACCAGGATGAATAACTATGTAAAAAGCTTTATTTGGAACCATTAATCAATGGAGAGTCTTTAATGAAGTTGAATAAATCCCATAGGAGTTATGTTGAAGAAGTTATTCCACTTTCTAATCATGATATCCATGTTTAGCCTGTTTGGACATATGGCAAGTTCTTCATGCTTCGAAACAAACCAAGATGAATCACTATGTAAGAAGGTTGATCTGAAACCATTATTCAGTGGAGAGTATCCATGAAGATGAATTAATCCCAAAGGAGTTATTTTTAAGAAGTTATTCCACTTTCTAATTAGGATATCTATGTTTAGCCTGTTTGGACATATCACAAGTTCTTCAAGCTCCTAATCATACCAGGATGAATCACTATGTAAGAATATTGATTTGGAACAATTATTCAGTGGAGAGTATCCATGTAGTTGAATAAATCCCAAAGGAGTTATGTTTAAGAAGTTATTCCACTTTCTAATTATGATATCCATGTTTAGCATGTTTGGACATATAACAAGTTCTTCAAGCTTCTAATCAAACAAGGATGAATCACTACGTAAAAAGCTTGATTTGGAACCATTAATAAGTGGAGAGTCTTTCATGAAGTTGAATAAATCTCATAGGAGTTATGTTGAATAAGTTATTCAACTTTCTAATCAGGATATCCATGTTTAGCCTGTTTGGACATATGGCAAGTTCTTCAAGCTTCTAATCAAACCAGGATGAATCACTACGTAAGAAGCTTGATTTGGAACCATTATTCAGTGGAGAGTATCCATGAAGTTGAATAAATTCCAAAGGAGTTATGTTTAAGAAGTTATTCCACTTTCTAATCAGGATATCAATGATTTGCCTGTTTGGACATATGGCAAGTTCTTCAAGCTTTTAGTCAAACCAGGATGAATCACTATGTAAGAATCTTGATTTAGAACCATTATTAAGTGGAGAGTCTCCATGAAGTTGAATAAATCCCAAAGGAGTTATGTTTTAGAAGTTATTCCACTTTCTAATCGAGATATCCATATTTAGCTTTTTGGACTTATGGCAAGTTCTTCAAGCTTCTAATCAAACCAGGATGAATCACTATGTAAAAAGCTTGATTTGGAACCATTAATCAGTGGAGAGTCTTTTATGAAGTTGAATAAATCTCATAGGAATTATGTTTAAGAAGTTATTCCACTTTCTAAAAAAGATATCCATGTTTAACCTGTTTGGCATATGACATGTTCTTCAAGCTCCTAATCAAACCAGGATGAGTAGCTATGTAAGAACCTTGATTTGGAACCATTAATAAGTGGAAAGGATCCACGAAGTTGAATAAATCCCAAAGGAGTTATGTTTAAGAAGTTATTCCACTTTCTAATCACGATATCCATGTTTAGCATGTTTGGACATATAGCAAGTTCTTCAAGCATCTAATCAAACCAGGATGAATCACTATGTAAAAAGCTTGATTTGGAACCATTATTCAGTGGAGATTATCCATGAAGTTGAATAAATCACAAAGGAGTTATGTTTAAGAAGTTATTCCACTTTTTAATCAGGATATCCAAGTTTTGCATGTTTGGACATATGGAAGTTCTTCAAGCTTCTAATTAAACCAGGATCAATCACTATGTAAAAAGCTTTATTTGGAACCATTAATCAATGGAGAGTCTTTCATGAAGTTGAATAAATCCCATTAGAGTTATGTTGAAAAAGTTATTCCACTTTCTAATCAGGATATCCATGTTTAGCTTGTTTGGACATATGGCAAGTTCTTCATGCTTCTAAATAAACCAAGATGAATCACTATGTAAGAAGGTTGATATGGAACCATTATTCAGTGGAGAGTATCCATAAAGTTTAATCAATCCCAAAGGAGTTATTTTTAAGAAGTTATTCTACTTTCTAATCAGGATATCCATGTTTAGCCTGTTTGGACATATGGCAAGTTCTTCAAGCTCCTAATCAAAGCAGGATGAGTCACTATGTAAGAAGATTGATTTGGAACCATTATTCAGTGGAAAGTATCCATGAAGTTGAATAAATCCCAAAGGAGTTATGTTTAAGAAGTTATTCCAGTTTGTAATCACGATATCCATGTTTAGCCTGTTTGAACATATGGCAAGTTCTTCAAGCTCCTAATCAAACCAGGATGAATCACTATGTAAGAATCTTGATTTGGAACCATTATTTAGTGGAGAGTATCCATGAAGTTGAATAAATCCTAAGGGAGTTATGTTTAAGAAGTTATTCCACTTTCTAATCATGATATCCATGTTTAGCATGTTTGGACATATAACAAGTTCTTCAAGCTTCTAATCAAACCAGGATGAATCCCAATGTAAAAAGCTTGATTTGGAACCATTAATAAGTGGAGAGCTTTTCATGAAGTTGAATAAATCTCATAGGAGTTATGTTGAATAAGTTATTCAACTTTCTAATCTGGATATCCATGTTTAGCCTGCTTGGACATATGGCAAGTTCTTTAAGCTTCTAATCAAACCAGGATGAATCACTATGTAAGAAGCTTGATTTGGAACCATTATTCAGTGGAGAGTATCCATGAAGTTGAATAAATTCCAAAGGAGTTATGTTTAAGAAGTTATTCCACTTTCTAATCAGGATATCCATGATTTGCCTGTTTGGACATATGACAAGTTCTTCAAGCTTTTAGTCAAACCAGGATGAATCACTATGTAAGAATCTTGATTTAGAACCATTATTCAGTGGAGAGTCTCCATGAAGTTGAATAAATCCCAAAGGAGTTATGTTTTAGAAGTTATTCCACTTTCTAATCGAGATATCCATATTTAGCTTTTTGGACTTATGGCAAGTTCTTCAAGCTTCTAATCAAACCAGGATGAATCACTATGTAAAAATCTTGATTTGGAACCATTAATCAGTGGAGAGTCTTTTATGAAGTTGAATAAATCTCATAGGAATTATGTTTAAGAAGTTATTCCACTTTCTAAAAAAGATATCCATGTTTAACCTGTTTGGACATATGACATGTTCTTCAAGCTCCTAATCAAACCAGGATGAGTCGCTATGTAAGAACCTTGATTTGGAACCATTATTAAGTGGAGAGGATCCACGAAGTTGAATAAATCCCAAAGGAGCTATGTTTAAGAAGTTATTCCACTTTCTAATCACGATATCCATGTTTAGCATGTTTGGACATATAGCAAGTTCTTCAAGCATCTAATCAAACCAGGATGAATCACTATGTAAAAACCTTGATTTGGAACCATTATTCAGTGGAGAGTATCCATGAAGTTGAATAAATCCCAAAGGAGTTATGTTTAAGAAGTTATTCCACTTTTTAATCAGGATATCCAAGTTATGCATGTTTGGACATATGGAAGTTCTTCAAGCTTCTAATTAAACCAGGATCAACCACTATGTAAAAAGCTTTATTTGGAACCATTAATCAATGGAGAATCTTTCATGAAGTTGAATAAATCCCATTAGAGTTATGTTGAAAAATTTATTCCACTTTCTAATCAGGATATCCATGTTTAGCTTGTTTGGACATATGGCAAGTTCTTCATGCTTCTAAACAAACCAAGATGAATCACTATGTAAGAAGGTTGATATGGAACCATTATTCAGTGGAGAGTATCCATGAAGTTTAATCAATCCCAAAGGAGTTATTTTTAAGAAGTTATTCTACTTTCTAATCAGGATATCAATGTTTAGCCTGTTTGGACATATGGCAAGTTCTTCAAGCTCCTAATCAAACCAGGATGAGTCACTATGTAAGAAGCTTGATTTGGAACCATTATTCAGTGGACAGTATCCATGAAGTTGAATAAATCCCAAAGGAGTTATGTTTACGAAGTTATTCCAGTTTGTAATCACGATATCCATGTTTAGCCTGTTTGAACATATGACAAGTTCTTCAAGCTCCTAATCAAACCATGATGAATCACTATGTAAGAATCTTAATTTGGAACCATTATTCAGTGGAGAGTATCCATGAAGTTGAATAAATCCCAAAGGAGTTATGTTTAAGAAGTTATTCCACTTTCTAATCATGATATCCATGTTTAGCATGTTTGGACATATAACAAGTTCTTCAAGCTTCTAATCAAACCAGGATGAATCCCAATGTAAAAAGCTTGATTTGGAACCATTAAAAAGTGGAGAGCCTTTCATGAAGTTGAATAAATCTCATAGGAGTTATGTTGAATAAGTTATTCAACTTTCTAATCAGGATATCCATGTTTAGCCTGCTTGGACATATGGCAAGTTCTTCAAGCTTCTAATCAAACCAGGATGAATCACTATGTAAGAAGCTTGATTTGGAACCATTATTCAGTGGAGAGTATCCATGAAGTTAAATAAATCCCAAAGGAGTTATGTTTAAGAAGTTATTCCACTTTCTAATCAGGATATCCATGTTTAGCCTGTTTGGACATATAACAAGTTCTTCAAGCTTCTAATCAAACCAGGATGAATCCCAATGTAAAAAGCTTGATTTGGAACCATTAATAAGTGGAGAGCCTTTCATGAGTTTGAATAAATCTCATAGGAGTTATGTTGAATAAGTTATTCAACTTTCTAATCAGGATATCCATGTTTAGCCTGCTTGGACATATGGCAAGTTCTTCAAGCTTCTAATCAAACCAGGATGAATCACTATGTAAGAAGCTTGATTTGGAACCATTATTCAGTGGAGAGTATCCATGAAGTTGAATAAATTCCAAAGGAGTTATGCTTAAGAAGTTATTCCACTTTCTAATCAGCATATCCATGATTTGCCTGTTTGGACATATGGCAAGTTCTTCAAACTTTTAGTCAAACCAGGATGAATCACTATGTAAGAATCTTGATTAGAACCATTATTCAGTGGAGAGTCTCCATGAAGTTGAATAAATCCCAAAGGAGTTATGTTTTAGAAGTTATTCCACTTTCTAATCAAGATATCCATATTTAGCTTTTTGGACTTATGGCAAGTTCTTCAAGCTTCTAATCAAACCAGGATGAATCACTAGGTAAAAAGCTTGATTTGGAACCATTAATCAGTGGAGAGTCTTTTATGAAGTTGAATAAATCCCATAGGAGTTATATTGAAGAAGTTATTCCACTTTCGAATCAAGATATCCATGTTTAACATGTTTGGACATATGGCAAGTTCTTCAAGCTCCTTATCAAACCAGGATGAGTCACTATGTAAGAAGCTTGATTTGGAACCATTATTCAGTATAGAGTATCCATGAAGTTGAATAAATCCCAAAGGAGTTATGTTTAAGAAGTTATTAAACTTTCTAAACAGGATATCCATGTTTAGCCTGTTTGGACATATGGCAAGTTCTTCAAGCTCCTAATCAAACCAGGATGAATCACTATGTAAGAAGCTTGATTTGGAACCATTATTCAGTGGAGATTATCCATGAAGTTGAATAAATCCTAAGGGAGTTATGTTTGAGAAGTTATTCCACTTTCTAATCACGATATCCATGTTTTGCATGTTTGGACATATGGCAAGTTCTTCAAGCTTCTAATTAAACCAGGACGAATCATTATGTAAAAAGCTTTACTTGGAACCATTAATCAATGGAGAGTCTTTCATGAAGTTGAATAAATCCCATAGGAGTTATGTTGAAGAAGTTATTCCACTTTCTAATCAGGATATCCATGTTTAGCCTGTTTGGACATATGGCAAGTTCTTCAAGCTCCTAATCAAACCAGGATGAATCACTATGTAAGAAACTTGATTTGGAACCATTATTCAGTGGAGAGTATCCATAAATCCCAAAGGAGTTATGTTTAAGAAGTTATTCCACTTTCTAATCACGATATCCATGTTTAGCATGTTTGGACATATAGCAAGTTCTTCAAACTTCTAATCAAACCAGGATGAATCACTATGTAAAAAGCTTGATTTGGAACCATTAATAAGTGGAGAGGCTTTCATGAAGTTGAATAAATCTCATAGGAGTTATGTTGAATAAGTTATTCCACTTTCTAATCAAGATATCCATGTTTAGCCTGTTTGGACATATGGCAAGTTGTTCAAGCTTCTAATCAATCCCGGATGAATCACTATGTAAGAAGATTGTTTTGGAACCATTATTTAGTGTAGAGTATCCATGAAGTTGAATAAATCCCAAAAGAGTTATGTTTAAGAAGTTATTCCACTTTCAAATCAAGACATCCATGTTTAGCCTGTTTGGACATATGGCAAGTTCTTAAAGCTTCTAATTAAACCAGGATGAATCACTATGTAAAAACTATATTTGGAACCATTAATCAATGGAGAGTCTTTCATGAAGTTGAAAAAATCCCATAGGAGTTATGTTTAAGAAGTTATTCCACTTTCTAATCAGGAAATCCATGTTTAGCATGTTTGGACATATGGCAAGTTCTTGAAGCGTCTAATCAAACCAGGATGAATCACTATGTAAGAAGCTTATTTTGGAACCATTATTCAGTGTAGAGTATCCATGAAGTTGAATAAATCTCAAAGGAGTTATGTTTAAGAAGTTATTCCACTTTCAAATCAAGACATCCATGTTTAGCCTGTTTGGACATATGGCAAGTTCTTCAAGCTTCTAATTAAACCAGGATGAATCACTATGTAAAAACTTTATTTGGAACCATTAATCAATGGAGAGTCTTTCATGAAGTTGAAAAAATCCCATAGGAGTTATGTTTAAGAAGTTATTCCACTTTCTAATAAGGAAATCCATGTTTAGCCTGTTTGGACATATGGCAAGTTCTTGAAGCTTCTAATCAAACCAGGATGAATCACTATGTACGAAGCTTGATTTGGAACTATTATTCAGTGGAGAGTATCCATGAAGTTAAATAAATCCCAAAGGAGTTATGTTTAAAAAGTTATTCCACTTTCTAATCAGGATATCCATGTTTAGCCTGTTTGGACATATGGCAAGTTCTTCAAGATTTTAATCAAACCAGTATGAATCACTATGTAAAAAGCTTGAATTGGAACCATTAATCAGTGGAGAGTCTTTTATGAAGTTTAATAAATCTCATAGGAGTTATGTTTAAGAAGTTATTCCACTTTCGAATCAAGATATCCATGTTTAACATGTTTGGACATATGGCAAGTTCTTCAAGCTCCTTATCAAACCAGGATGAGTCACTATGTAAGAAGCTTGATTTGGAACCATTATTCAGTATAGAGTATCCATGAAGTTGAATAAATCCCAAAGGAGTTATGTTTAAGAAGTTATTCCCCTTTCTAATCACGATATCCATGTTTAGCATGTTTGGACATATAGCAAGTTCTGCAAGCTTCTAATCAAACCAGGATGAATCACTATGTAAAAATATTGATTTGGAACCATTATTCAGTGGAGAGTATCCATGAAGTTGAATAAATCCAAAAGGTGTTATGTTTAAGAAGTTATTCCACTTTCTAATCAAGATATCCATGTTTTGCATGTTTGGACATATGGCAAGTTCTTCAAGCTTCTAATTAAACCAAGATGAATCACTATGTAAAAAGCTTTATTTGGAACCATTAATCAATGTAGAGTCTTTCATGAAGTTGAATAAATCCCATAGGAGTTATATTAAAGAAGTTTTTCCACTTTCTAACCAGGATATCCATGTTTAGCCTGTATGGCAAGTTCTTCATGCTTCTAAACAAACCAAGATGAATCACTATGTAAGAAGGTTGATCTGGAACCATTATTCAGTTGAGAGTATCCATGAAGTTGAATCAAACCCAAAGGAGTTATGTTTAAGAAGTTATTCCACTTTCTAATCAGGATATCCATGTTTAGCCTGTTTGGACATAAGGCAAGTTCTTCAAGCTCCTAATATAACCAGGATGAATCACTATGTAAGAAGCTTGATTTGGAACCATTATTCAGTGGAGATTATCCATGAAGTTGAATAAATCCTAAAGAAGTTATGTTTAAGAAGTTATTCCACTTTCTAATCACGATATCCATGTTTTGCATGTTTGGACATATGACAAGTTCTTCAAGCTTCTAATTAAACCAGGATGAATCACTATGTAAAAAGCTTTACTTGGAACCATTAATCAATGGAGAGTCTTTCATGAAGTTGAATAAATCCCATAGGAGTTATGTTGAAGAAGTTATTCCACTTTCTAATCAGGATATCCATGTTTAGCATGTTTGGACATATGACAAGTTCTTAAAGCTCCTAATAAAACCAGGATGAATCAATATGTAAGAAACTTGATTTGGAACCATTATTCCGTGAAGAGTATCCATAAATCCCAAAGGAGTTATGTTTAAGAAGTTATTCCACTTTCTAATCACGATATCCATGTTTAGCATGTTTAGACATATGGCAAGTTCTTCAAGCTTCTAATCAAACCAGGATGAATCCCAATGTAAAAAGCTTGATTTGGAACCATTAATAAGTGGAGAGCCTTTCATGAGTTTGAATAAATCTCATAGGAGTTATGTTGAATAAGTTATTCAACTTTCTAATCAGGATATCCATGTTTAGCCTGCTTGGACATATGGCAAGTTCTTCAAGCTTCTAATCAAACCAGGATGAATCACTATGTAAGAAGCTTGATTTGGAACCATTATTCAGTGGAGAGTATCCATGAAGTTGAATAAATTCCAAAGGAGTTATGTTTAAGAAGTTATTCCACTTCCTAATCAGGATATCCACGTTTAGCCTGTTTGGACATATGGCAAGTTCTTCAAGCTTCTAACTAAACCAGGATTGAATCACTATGTAAAAACTTTATTTGGAACCATTAATCAATGGAGAGTCTTTCATGAAGTTGAAAAAATCCCATAGGAGTTATGTTTAAGAAGTTATTCCACTTTCTAATCAGGATATCCATGTTTAGCCTATTTGGAGATATGGCAAGTTCTTGAAGCTTCTAATCAAACCAAGATGAATCACTATGTACGAAGCTTGATTTGAAACTATTATTCAGTGTAGATTATCCATAAAGTTGAATAAATCCGAAAGGAGTTATGTTTAATAAGTTATTCCACTTTCTAATCAGGATATCCATGTTTAGCCTGTTTGGACATATGGCAAGTTCTTCATGCTTCTAAACAAACCAAGATGAATCACTATGTAAGAAGGTTGATCTGGAACCATTATTCAGTTGAGAGTATCCATGAAGTTGAATCAAACCCAAAGGAGTTATGGTTAAGAAGTTATTCCACTTTCTAATCAGGATATCCATGTTTAGCCTGTTTGGACATATGGCAAGTTCTTCAAGCTCCTAATCAAACCAGGATGAATAACTATGTAAGAAGCTTGATTTGGAACCATTATTCAGTGGAGATTATCCATGAAGTTGAATAAATCCTAAAGAAGTTATGTTTAAGAAGTTATTCCACTTTCTAATCATGATATCCATGTTTTGCATGTTTGGACATATGGCAAGTTCTTCAAGCTTCTAATTAAACCAGGATGAATCACTATGTAAAAAGCTTTACTTGGAACCATTAATCAATGGAGAGTCTTTCATGAAGTTGAATAAATCCCATAGGAGTTATGTTGAAGAAGTTATTCCACTTTCTAATCAGGATATCCATGTTTAGTCTGTTTGGACATATGGCAAGTTCTTCAAGCTCCTAATCAAACCAGGATGAATCACTATGTAAGAAACTTGATTTGGAACCATTATTCAGTGGAGAGTATCCATAAATCACAAAGGAGTTATGTTTAAGAATTTATTCCACTTTCTAATTACTATATCCATGTTTAGCATGTTTGGACATATAGCAAGTTCTTCAAACTTCTAATCAAACCAGGATGAATCACTATGTAAAAAGCTTGATTTGGAACCATTAATAAGTGGAGAGTCTTTCATGAAGTTGAATAAATCTCATAGGAGTTATGTTGAATAAATCTCATAGGAGTTATGTTGAATAAATTATTCAACTTTCTAATCAAGATATCCATGTTTCGCCTGTTTGGACATATGGCAAGTTCTTCAAGCTTCTAATCAAACCCGGATGACTCACTATGTAAGAAGCTTGATTTGGAACCATTATTCAGTGGAGAGTATCCATGAAGTTGAATAAATCCCAAAGGAGTTATGTTTAAGAAGTTATTCCACTTTCTAATCAGGACATCCATGTTTAGCCTGTTTGGACATATGGCAAGTTCTTCAAGCTTCTAATTAAACCAGGATGAATTACTATGTAAAAACTTTATTTGGAACCATTAATCTATGGAGAGTCTTTCATGAAGTTGAAAAAATCCCATAGGAGTTATGGTTAAGAAGTTATTCCACTTTTTAATCAGAAAATCCATGTTTAGCATGTTTGGACATATGGCAAGTTCTTGAAGCTTATAATCAAACCAGGATGAATAACTATGTAAGAAGCTTGATTTGCGGAAGTAGAATAGGTTTCAAGAGCTTTGTTCCTCTGATACCATGATAAAATGAAAGGATTGGAGGTGTAGTTTAGTGAGAATGGATGATGAACAATGAAGAACCAGGGAGAATAGTTGGAGATATGCACGAGATAGAGAGAGTAAGGGAGAGGAGATATTCGAAACAAGAGAGAGAGAGAGTATTAGGAATTGTTTCCTTAATTCAAAATGGCAAGCATACAACATAGTTAAATAAGAGAAAATAGAATATAAGACAAAGAGTAATATAATAATCTATTCTGATCTTGGACAGGTTTGTGCAGGAGGAGGCAGACTGGAACTGGCTGGCGCAGAGGAGGATCAGACTGCCCAGACTGAAAGGGACAGATCCTAACGGCTGGGAGCCTTAAACTCACCCGTGACTCTTCTTCAACTTCTTCCTTGTCGACTAGATGCCTTCCACTTAGTTACCTTCTGATTTAACTTCTGATTCACCTTGTCCCTTTACTTGCATTGCATTACAAACCATCCTTGCTTGGATTGTTTACTTGGAACCCAAGTGTGTACGGACAGACTTGCTTCTCAAGTCATATCCGGATCAAGTGTATTCACAAGCCATCCGGATGACTCCTTCTCTCCTTTATTCCTTGATGATCACATACCATTATTGCTTTCATGTCAACAAAGCTTGTAATCAAACCAGGATGAATGACTATGTAAGAAGCTTGATTTGGAACCATTATTCAGTGGAGAGTATCCATGAAGTAAAATAAATCCCAAAGGGGTTATGTTTAAGAAGTTATTCACTTTTTAATCAGGATATCTATGTTTAGCCTGTTTGGACATATGGCAAGTTCTTCAAGCTTCTAATCAAACCAGGATGAATCACTATGTAAGAAGCTTGATTTGGAACCATTATTCAGTTTAGAGTATCCATGAAGTTGAATAACTCCCAAAGGAGTTATGTTTAAGAAATTATTCCACTTTCTAATCAGGATATCCATGTTTAGCCTGTTTGGACATGTGGCAAGTTCTTCAAGCTTGTAATCAAACCAGGATGACTGACTATGTAAGAAGCTTGATTTGGAACCATTATTCAGTGGAGAGTATCCATGAAGTAAAATAAATCCCAAAGGAGTTATGTTTAAAAAGTTATTCATTTTCTAATCAGGATATCCATGTTTAGCCTGTTTGGTCATATGGCAAGTTCTTCAAGCTTTTAATCAAACCAGGATGAATCACTATGTAAAAAGCTTTATTTGGAACCATTAATCAATGGAGAGTCTTTCATGAAGTTGAATAAATCCCATAGGAGTTATGTTGAAGAAGTTATTCCACTTTCTAATCAGGATATCCATGTTTAGCCAGTTTGGAGATATGGCAAGTTCTTCAAGCTCCTAATCAAACCAGGATTAATCACTATGTAAGAAACTTGATTTGGAACCATTATTTAGTGGAGAGTATCCTTAAATCCCAATAGAGTTATGTTTAAGAAGTTATTCCACTTTCTAATCACGATATCCATGTTTAGCATGTTTGGACATATATCAAGTTCTTCAAACTTCTAATCAAACCAGGATGAATCACTATGTAAAAAGCTTGATTTGGAACCATTAATAAATGGAGAGTCTTTCATGAAGTTCAATAAATCTCATAGGAATTATGTTGAATAAGTTATTCTACTTTCTAAATAGGATATCCATGTTTAGCCTGTTTGGACATATGACAAGTTCTTCAAGTATCTAATCAAACCTGGATGAATCACTATGTAAGAAGCTTGATTTGGAACCATTATTCAGTGGAGAGTATCCATGAAGTTGAATAAATCCCAAAGGAGTTATGTTTAAGAAGTTATTCCACTTTCTAATCAGGACATCCATGTTTAGCCTGTTTGGACATATGACAAGTTCTTCAAGCTTCTAATTAAACCAGGATGAATCACTATGTAAAAACTTTATTTGGAACCATTAATCAATGGAGAGTCTTTCATGAAGTTGAAAAAATCTCATAGGAGTTATGTTTAAGAACTTATTCCACTTTCTAATCAGGATATCCATGTTTAGCCTGTTTGGACATATGGCAAGTTCTTGAAGCTTCTAATCAAACCAGGATGAATCACTATGAACGAAGCATGATTTGGAATTATAATTCAGTGGAGGTTATCCATAAAGTTGAATAAATCCCAAAGGAGTTATGTTTAATAAGTTATTCCACTTTCTAATCAGGATATCCATGTTTAGCCTGTTTGGACATATGGCAAGTTCTTCAAGCTTCTAATAAAACTAGGATGAATCACTATGTAAGAAGCTTGATTTGGTAACATTATTCAGTTTAGAGTATCCGTGAAGTTGAATAAATCCCAAAGGAGTTATGTTTAAGAAGTTATTCCACTTTCTAATCAGGATATCCATGTTTAGCCTGTTTGGACATATGACAAGTTCTTCAAGTTTCTAATCAAACCAGGATGAATCAGTAAGTAATAAGCTTGATTTGTAGCTATTATTCAGTGGAGAGTATCGATGAAGTTGAATAAATCCCAAAGGAGTTATGTTTAAGAAGTTATTCCACTTTCTAATCAGGATATCCATGTTTAGCCTGTTTGGACATATGGCAAGTTCTTCAACTCCTAATCAAACCAGGATGAATCACTATGTAAGAAGATTGATTTGGTAACATTATTCAGTTTAGAGTATCCGTGAAGTTGAATAAATCCCAAAGGAGTTATGTTTAAGAAGTTATTCCACTTTCTAATCAGGATATCCATGTTTAGCCTGTTTGGACATATGGCAAGTTCTTCAAGTTTCTAATCAAACCAGGATGAATCAGTAAGTAATAAGCTTGATTTGTAGCTATTATTCAGTGGAGAGTATCCATGAAGTTGAATCAATCCCAAGGAAGTTATGTTTAAGAAGTTATTCCACTTTCTAATCAGGATATCCATGTTTAGTTTGTTTGGACATATGGCAAGTTCTTCATGCTTCTAAACAAACCAAGATGAATCACTATGTCAGAAGGTTGAGCTGGAACCATTATTCAGTGGAGAGTATCCATGAAGTTGAATCAATCCCAAAGGAGTTATGTTTAAGAAGTTATTCAACTTTCTAATCAGGATATCCATGTTTAGCCTGTTTGGACATATGGCAAGTTCTTCAACCTCCTAATCAAACCAGGATGAATCACTATATAAGAAGCTTGATTTGGAACCATTATTCAGTGGAGAGTATCCATGAAGTTGAATAAATCCCAAAGGAGTTATGTTTAAGAAGTTATTTCACTTTCTAATCACGATATTCATGTTTAGCATGTTTTGACATATGGCAATTTCTTCAAGCTTCTAATTAAACCAGGATGAATCACTATGTAAAAAGCTTTATTTGAAACCATTACTCAATGGAGAGACATTCATGAAGTTTAATAAATCCCATAGGAGTTATATTGAAGAAGTTATTCCACTTTCTAATCAGGATATCCATGTTTAGCCTGTTTGGACATATGGCAAGTTCTTCTTGCTTATAAACAAACAAAGATGAATCACTATATAAGAATCTTGATCTGGAACAATTATTCAGTGGATAGTATCCATTAAGTTGAATCAATCCCAAAGGAGTTATGTTTAAGAAGTTATTCCACTTTCTAATCAGGATATCCATGTTTAGCCTGTTTGGACATATGGCAAGTTCTTGAAGCTTCTAATGAAACCAGGATGAATCACTATGTAAAAAGCTTGTTTTGAAACCATTATTCAGTGGAGAGTATCCATGAAGTTGAATAAATCCCAAAGGAGTTTTGTTTAAGAAGTTATTCCACTTTCTAATTACGATATCCATGTTTAGCATGTTTGGACATATAGCAAGTTCTTCAAGCTTCTAATCAAACCAGGATGAATGAATATGTAAGAAGCTTGATTTGGAACCATTATTAGGTTTAAAGTATCCATGAAGTTGAATAAGTCTTAAAGGAGTTATGTTTAAGAAGTTAGTCCACTTTCTAATCAGGATATCCATGTTTAGCCTGTTTGGACATGTGGCAAGTTCTTCAAGGTTGTAATTAAACCAGGATGAATGGCTATGTAAGAAGCTTGATTTGGAACCATTATTCAGTGGAGAGTATCCATGAAGTAAAATAAATTCCAAAGGAGTTATGTTTAAGAAGTTATTCACTTTCTAATTAGGATATCCATGTTTAGCTTGTTTGGACATATGGCAAGTTCTTCAAGCTTTTAATCAAACCAGGATGAATCACTATGTAAGAATATTTATTTGGAACCATTACTCAGTGGAGATTTTTTCATGAAAGTTGAATAAATCCCATAGGAGTTATGTTGAATAACTTATTCCACTTTCTAATCAGGATATCCATGTTTAGCCTGGTTGGACATATGGCAAGTTCTTCAAGCTTCTAATCAAACCAGGATGAATCACTATGTAAGAAGCTTGATTTGGAACCATTATTCAGTGGAGAGTATCCATAAATCCCAAAGGAGTTATGTTTAAGAAGTTATTCCACTTTCTAATCACCATATCCATGTTTAGCCTGTTTGAACATATAGCAAGTTCTTAAAGCTTGTAATCAAACCAGGATGAATCATTATGTAAAAAGCTTGATTTGGAACCATTAATAAGTGGAGAGTCTTTCATGAAGTTGAATAAATCTCATAGGAGTTATGTTGAATAAGTTATTCCACTTTTTAATCAGGATATCCATGTTTAGCCTGTTTGGACATATGTCAAGTTCTTCAAGCTTCTAATAAAACCCGGATGAATCACTATGTAAGAAGCTTGATTTGGAACCATTATTCAGTGTAGAGTATCCATGAAGTTGAATAAATCCCAAAGGAGTTATGTTTAAGAAGTTATTCCACTTTCTAATCAGGATATCCATGTTTAGCCTGTTTGGACATATGGCAAGTTCTTGAAGCTTTCAATCAAACCAGGATGAATCACTATGTACGAAGCTTGATTTGGAACTATTATTAAGTGGAGAGTATCCATAAAGTTGAATAAATCCCAAAGGATTTATGTTTAATAAGTTATTCCACTTTCTAATCAGGATATCCATGTTTAGCCTGTTTGGACATATGGCAAGTTCTTCAAGCTTCTAATCAAAATAGGATGAATCATTATGTAAGAAGCTTAATTTGGAACCATTATTCAGTGGAGAGTATCCATAAAGTTGAATAAATCCTAAAGGAGTTATGTTTAAGAAGTTATTCCACTTTCTAATCATGATATCCATGTTTAGCCTGTTTGGACATATGGCAAGTTCTTTAAGCTCCTAATCAAACCAGGATGAATCACTATGTAAGAACATTTATTTAGAACCATTATTCAGTGGAGAGTATCCATGAAGTTGAATAAATCCCTAAGGAGTTATGCTTAAGAAGTTATTCCACTTTTTAATCAGGATGTCCATGTTTAACCTGTTTGGACTAAACACTTTTGTGTTTATAGAGTGTGAATCGAAATCTGAGAGAAAGAGATTAAGAGAGTAGAGAGAATAGAGAGAATAGAGAGAAAACTCAATACTGCATTACTTTGATTCAAATGAGAGCTTACAAGATATAAAGAGAATACAATCATGTCTAGGTTCAATGAATTCAACCTAGACCTACAAGCATGTGGGGTCAATACAAATACTTGGCTAAGAGGCTCCACATGCTTGAACAGGCTGTAAAGTAGCTCTTCCTTTCCAGCTGTGGTCTCACCTTATCCTCTTACCTTATCCACTCTCCCTGGTCGTGTTCCTCCTGTCCAGAATGAATAAATGCAAGGTAACTTCTCATCTTGCCTTATTTACCTTCTTCCAAAGTTACTGTGGTAACTTTTGGAGTTACTGTCTCAACCTCAACACTTCTCTTCTCTAATTGATCCCTGAACCTCCAAGACTCCATCTCTATATTACCTTCCTCTCAACACTCGCCCTCAAGCTAGACCAAGGGAACCGGTCTAGCTTGGAAACCATGAAGACCTCCCTCATTAAAAACGTCACCAAGGAAAACACATTGGGATAAAAACTTGATGAGGGAAAAAGAGTGGAGACTTTATGGTTAAGGGGATCAGCTTCTAGGCGTGAGATCAATGAGCCCAAGCCTAGAAAGTATGGACTCCATTGTCTTCAGCCTTGCAGCCTTAGTAAACACATCCGCCAGTTGATCCTCACTCCTTGTATAGCATGGCAGTATCACTCCTAAGACAATCATCTGCCTCACCTTGTGACAATCAACTTCTATGTGCTTTGTTCTCTCATGGAAGACTGAATTAGAAGCTATGTGAATTGCTGCTTGATTGTCACAATGCATTGTCATGGGAGTGGTCTGCTCAATCTCTAGATGCTTCAAAATGCCTTTGATCCAGACTAACTCATTTGTTAACTTCAACATAGCCCTATACTCAGCTTCAGCACTTGAACAAGAGATCACCTTCTGCTTCTTACTCTTCCAAGTCACTAAGTTCCCTCCAATGAATGTACAATACCCTGTGGTTGATCTTCTGTCCACTCTATCACCTGCCCAATCAGCATCACAATACCCAACCACTTCNTGATTAGAAAGTGGAATAACTTCTTTAACATACCTCTTATGGGATTTATTCAACTTCATGGACACTCTCCACTGATTAATGGTTCCAAATCAAGCTTCTTACATAGTTATTCTGTTGACATGAAGAAGAAATGGCATGAAGAATAAGTTCTATGAAGAGAAAGGTACAAGAACAAGTTAACTTGGAATGCAAGGAAGCTTGGGCGAGTTAACCTAACTTGAGAATCAAGGTTTGCTAGCTTGGAATCAAAGACAAGCAAAGGGACAAGAAGAATTAAATACTAGTTTGTGTAACTAAGGAGAAGGAGGATTCTGGTCGCCAATGGACTAGGAAGAGGCTGGAGCAAAGTCACGGGTTCCTTAAGACTCCCAGCTGTTGGGACCTGTCACTATCAGTCTGGGTTGTCTGATCCCCCCCTGTCCAAACCTGTCCTAACCTGCCCAAGCCTGTCCAAAGACATATTAGTTTATTATTGTTCTCTTTGTCTTGTATGTCCTGATTTATCTATATATCAACCTTGTATGCAAACTAAATTAATCAAGGAAAGTATTTCCTCATTATTCTACTCTTGTTCGAACTCTCTCTCTCTCCTCTCTCTCTCTCTCTCTCACGATTTATCTCATCTCTTTCTTGTTCTTGTTCTTGCTGTTCTTCATTCCTTCATAACACACCAGACTCTAAATCCATTAATTCTAACATGGTATCAGAGCGACAAAGCTCTTGAAACCTATTTCTACTTCCGCAAATCATCTCACTCTGATTTCTTTTTCAAAAATCTTCAAGAAAAGAATGGAGAACCACAAGCCTGTCGCCATTCCAGTGACACTAAAGGGGATTAATTATCTCATGTGGTCCAGATTGGTGAAAACTGCCCTTGGAGGAAGAGGATTATGGAGCCATGTTTCAAATGAAGCAGCCCCAAACCAGATTGTCCAAGGAGAGGATGGAAAGGAGATGGTGGTAGCTGACAAAGACAAATGGGATCAGGAGGATCTCATGGTTCTATCAGTCATACAAAGCTCTCTGGAACCAGCTATCTTGGAGTCTTATTCACACTGTGAGACTACCAAAGAACTATGGGAAACCCTATACAAGGTGTATGGGAATGTCTCTAACCTTACAAGAGTCTTTGAAGTGAAAAGAGCCATCAATGCTCTCAGTCAAGATGACATGGAGTTTCAAAACCATTTTGGCAAGTTCAGATCCCTATGGGCTGAACTGGAGATGCTCAGACCTCACACTGTTGATCCATCAGTCCTAAGCATCAGGCGTGAAGAAGATAAGGTGTTTGGGTTGCTACTCACACTTAATCCCACCTACAATGATCTCATCAAGCACATACTGAGGGCTGACAAGTTACCTACCCTTGATGAGGTGTGTGCTCAAATCCAGAAGGAAGAAGGGTCATTGGGACTGTTTGGAAACAAAGGAGAGCCGGTTATGGTTAACCAAGCTGAGGCAGTGGCAAATAAAGGAGTATACAAGCAAGATGATAGGAGGTTCCTGATTTGTGATCACTGCAAGAAGAAGGGTCACATGAAGGACAAATGCTGGATACTCCATCCCCACTTGAAGCCAAACAAGTTCAAGGAGCAAAGGAACCAGTATCAAGATGCTAGAGCTCATTTTTCAAATGATGGAATCGAGCCAGTCACTACTCTCTCTGGAGGTCCCTCAATGTTCTCCAACACTGGTGTGGGAAAGGCAGGGGCGTCTCCCTCATCTTACTACACAGCAAGGACCACTCAAGATGAGACCATCAAGAAATCTGACTTGGATGCTCTCATCAAGGCCTTGAAAGACAATTCTGGTAACACTGAAACTCTTGGTATCTCACTAAATGCTTCACATACTGCTGGTATATCAATGAATGCTCTAAACATGACTAGACCACTAGTTATAGATTCAGGAGCATCTCATCACATGATTAGTGATTCAAACTTGATTACTGATATAAAACCAGCTTTAGGTAATGTTATGATTGCTAATGGAGATAAGATACCTATAAGAGGGATAGGTGATTTAAAACTATTTGACAAAGTGTCTAAGGCATTCTACATGCCCACATTTGCATCAAACCTGTTGTCTGTTAAGAAAGTCACTCACGATTTGAATTGTCATGTTACCTTCACTCCTAATGATGTCTATTTTCAGGATATTGATTCTAGTAGGTTGCTTGGCAAGGGTGTAACCAAGGGAGACTTGTACTTGCTTGAGGATACCAAGCTGGCTTCTGATTTATCTAATGCTTTTCATTCTGTTTCTGAATTCCCTAATGATGTAATATGGCATGCTAGACTAGGTCATCCCCATTCTAGAGCTTTGAACATCATGCTGCCTAGTATTTTATTTAAGAGTGATTGTGAGGCTTGTATTCTAGGAAAACATTGCAAGTCTGTGTTTCCTAAATCAATGACCATTTATGATAACTGCTTTGATTTAGTTCATTCTGATGTGTGGACAGCACCATGTGCATCTAGAGAGCAACAAAAATATTTTGTGACATTTATAGATGAGAAATCTAAATACACATGGATAACCTTGTTGCAATCAAAAGATAGGGTGCTAGAAGCCTTTAAAAATTTTCAAAGCTATGTTACTAATCACTTTCATGCCAAGATTAAAATTTTTAGATCAGATAATGGAGGGAAGTATACTAGCAATGCATTCAAACAGCACCTTGCCACACAAGGCATCATCCATCAAACAAGCTGTCCATACACACCCCCAAAAAATGGTGTGGCAGAAAGGAAAAATAAACACTTAATGGAGGTAGCCATGAGCATGATGTTCCATATGAATGTGCCCAAGAGGTTTTGGGGAGATGCAGTTGTGACAGCAGCCTATTTAATCAATAGAATCCCCACCAAAGTACTCCAAGATCAATCACCATATGAGGTACTCAACAAAACCAAACCATCTATAGACCATTTGCGTGTGTTTGGTTGTGTGTGTTTTGTCTTGCTTCCAGGCGAACTGAGGAATAAATTAGAAGCTAAAAGCACAAAGGCAATGTTCATTGGATATTCACTAACTCAAAAGGGCTATAAGTGTTATGTTCCAGACACAAGGAAGGTCCTAATCTCCAGGGATGTCAAGTTCACTGAATCCAGAGGTTACTATGATGAAAGGAGTTGGAAAAGTCTCAAGGATTTTCCCCAATCAGCCTCAGACAGAGCAACAATCTAAGGGTGATATTGGAGAGACTTGGCGTCAGCTTACCAAAAGAAAATGACCAAGTCAGACAGGAACCAGCTCATAGAGAAGATGAGGATGAGAGGATTGAAGTCACTCACCCTAATCCTGAAGGGGCAATGGAACTGAAACTGAAGAACAACATGAGGAGCAAGTTGAACCTGAAGAAGGATCAGTAGCTCATGATCATGATGAGATGACTTCAGAAGCAGGAGCTCAACAAGATGGAGCACATCAAGAAGGTGAAGAAACTGATCAGGTTGTACCTCCAGTGCAAACCCTAAGAAGGAGTACAAGGATCAGAAAGGATCCATCAAATTGGGTCAATACAAGGGTATACTTCAATGCTGAAGCAATAGCACATCCAATCAGTGCAGTGTGCTCTCTAGCTCAATACCCAAAGGAACACCAAGTCTTCTTCAGTGAATTGGATCAGGAATACATACCAAGATCTTATGAAGAGGCTATGGAACATGAGGAATGGAGAGAGTCTGTGGCAAAGGAAACTAATGCAATGATAGTAAATGACACTTGGTATGAATCCGAGCTTTCCAAAGGCAAGAAGGCAGTGACCAGCAGATGGATATTCACCATTAAGTACCTTGCTAATGGGCAGATTGAGAGGCGCAAAACAAGACTTGTAGCAAGAGGATTCACTCAAACATATGGAGAGGACTACATTGACACCTTTGCACCAGTGGCCAAGCTACATACAATCAGGATTGTTCTCTCACTTGCTGTCAATCTAAAATGGGATCTATGGCAGATGGATGTAAAGAATGCATTCCTTCAAGGGGAGCTGGAGGATGAAGTATACATGAGACACCCTCCTGGCCTAGAGAACCTTGTTAAACAAGGGAATGTATTGAGACTTAAAGAAGGCAATCTATGGCTTGAAGCAGTCTCCAAGAGCTTGGTATCACAAGTTAAGTACTACACTCAATGGAAGGGGTTTTGTCAAGTCTGAAGCTGATTACACACTCTTAACCTTAACCAGTAAGCAAGGAATTGTGGTCATTCTGGTTTATGTGGATGATATTATCATCACAGGGAGTGACAAGGGAGGTATCATCTCAACCAAAACTTTTCTTAAAACAGCATTTGATATTAAAGATTTAGGAGAATTGAAGTACTTCCTAGGGATTGAAATATGTCGCTCTAAAGAGGGGCTCTTCTTATCCCAAAGGAAGTACACACTTGACATTTTAAATGAGGCAGGAAACCTTGGAGGGAGACAAGCTAAGAC
>MU107056.1:15093-35534 GCA_012274485.2 Sinapis alba | reverse complement strand
ACCAAGGAAAACCCATTGGGATAAAACCTTGATGAGGGAAAAAGAGTGGAGACTCCATGGTTAAGGGGATCAGCTTCTAGGCGTGAGATCAATGAGCCCAAGCCTAGAAAGTATGGACTCCATTGTCTTTAGCCTTGCAGCCTTAGTAAACACATCCGCCAGTTGATCCTCACTCCTTGTATAGCATGGCAGTATCACTCCTAAGACAATCATCTGCCTCACCTTGTGACAATCAACTTCTATGTGCTTTGTTCTCTCATGGAAGACTGAATTAGAAGCTATGTGAATTGCTGCTTGATTGTCACAATGCATTGTCATGGGAGTGGTCTGCTCAATCTCTAGATGCTTCAAAATGCCTTTGATCCAGACTAACTCATTTGTTAACTTCAACATAGCCCTATACTCAGCTTCAGCACTTGAACAAGAGATCACCTTCTGCTTCTTACTCTTCCAAGTCACTAAGTTCCCTCCAATGAATGTACAATACCCTGTGGTTGATCTTCTGTCCACTCTATCACCTGCCCAATCAGCATCACAATACCCAACCACTTCTGTACTGCCATTGCATCCCATCCAGACTCCTTGCCCTTGTGTACCACTCAGATACCTTAGTATCCTATCCACCATTTTCCAGTGATGTACCTTTGGAGCCTGCATATGCTGACTAACTTGATTCACAGCAAAACATAGATCTGGTCTTGTGATAGTCAAGTAGATCAGCTTGCCAACCATCTTCCTATACAGCTTAGCATCCTCAAACAACTGGTTCTCTTCAATCTCCCCCTCAAGTAGAACCTTGTATCCTTCTTCAAGAGGTGTCTTGGCGATTTTTCCTCCAAGCACCCCTGCTTCCTTCAACATATCCATAGTATACTTTCTTTGAGACATGAACAACCCCTCTTTAGACCTGCATATCTCAATTCCCAGAAAATACTTCATCTCTCCCAAGTCCTTAATGTCAAACACTGACTTGAGGAAGTCTTTAGTGGCTTGAATCCCATCCTTATCACTTCCTGTGATAATCAAGTCATCTACATATACCAAGATCACAATGATCCCTGAGGGTCTCGACAAGGTGAAGAGAGTGTGATCTAATTCAGACTTCCTAAAGCCTCTCCCATTGCGTGTTGTGCTCAACTTCCTGTACCAAGCTCTAGGAGACTGTTTCAACCCATATATGACCTTCTTCAATCTCAAGACATTCCCTGGTTTCACAAGATGCTCAAGACTAGGTGGTGGATACATGTATACTTCATCTTCAAGCTCTCCTTGCAAGAATGCATTCTTCACATCCATCTGCCACAAATCCCACTTCAAGTTTGTTGCAATGGATAACACAATTCGGATTGTGTGGAGCTTAGCCACTAGAGCAAACATGTCAATGTAATCTTCCCCATAGGTCTATGTAAACCCTTTTGCTACCAGTCTGGTCTTGCACCTCTCAATCTTCCCATTTGTAAGGTATTTGATTGTAAAGATCCACCTACTTGACACTGCCTTCTTTCGTTTAGGTAAAGCACTCTCATACCAAGTATCATTTCTGATCATTGCATCTCTTTCATCCCCCACAGAATCTCTCTAAACCTTGTGCTTCATAGCTTCTTCATAAGATCTCTGTATCTCGCTCTCATCCAAGTTGCACATAAACGCCATGTGTTCATCAGGACTCAGCAAAGGAACATAGAGCTTGAGAAGGATGCTCCACAGCCTGGGCATTGTAGTACACTCTCGTGTTTACCCAGTTGGAAGGATCCTTCCTCACCTGTGTGCTCCTCCTCAATGGTTGAACCTGATCCTCAGTTTGAACTTCTTCTTCTGAACCAGTATACTCTTCCTGCTCATCTCCACTAGACTGAGCCAAATCTTGACCTTGTTCTTCCTTCTCATCTCCACTAAATTGAGCCAAATTTTCTGCTTCTTGTGTTACCTCTTGATCATGATGACCTGAATCCTCTTGATGCTGCTCTTGCACTCCTGATTCAGATCCATTCCCCCTCTCATGATCAAGAGGGATTGTTCTCTCAGCTTCTTCACACTGATCAGAAGGAGCTCTCCTACTCGGTTGTTGTTCTTGGGACATGTTTATTCCTAGCTTCTCCAATACAATCCTAAGAGTTGTTGTCTTCTCTGATGGTCCTTGAGAGAGATCCTCCAAATCTTCCCACTTATGCTTCTCATAAAACCCTTTTGACTCCACAAATTTGACATCTCTAGACACCAGAACTCTCCTTGTGTCTGGATCATAACACTTGTATCCCTTATGGGTTATTGAATACCCAATGAACATGGCTTTAATACTCTTTGCCTCCAGTTTGTTACTCTGCTCTCCTGGAACCAAGACATAGCATACACACCCAAAGACTCGCAGGTGATCAATATATGGCTTGTTCTTGTTTAACACTTCAAATGGAGACAGATTCTTCAATATCTTAGTTGGTACCCTGTTGATGACATAGCAAGCAGTCTGAACAGCATCACTCCAAAACTGTTTTAGAACATTCCCATGAAACATCATCGATCTAGCAACCTCCAACAAGTGCCTATTCTTTCTCTCAGCAACACCATTCTGCTGTGGTGTGTAAGGACAGCTGGTCTGATGCACAATCCCATGCTTTGTTAGATGATTCTTGAATGCATGACTGGTGTATTCACCTCCATTCTCTGACCTTAATACCTTCGCAGTAGCATTGTAATGGTTAGTTACATATGCTTGGAAGTTTACAAAAGCATCTAGTACTCTATCCTTAGATGGAAGCAATGTAATCCAAGTATACGTAGACTTCTCATCTATTAATGTAACAAAGTACTTCTGGTTGTCCCTAGACACACATGGAGATGTCCAAACATCAGAGTGAACCAGATAAAAACACTTCTCATATATAGTCTCTGATGTTGGAAAAACAGTCCTACAATGCTTCCCTAATATGCAAGCCTCACACTTCAAATGATTGAATGACAAAGTAGGTAAAATCAGTTCAATTGCACGAGTATGAGGATGTCCCAATCTAGCATGCCAAATAATGCTATCAATTCTATCAGTAGCACTACTTAAGCAAACAGAATCAAAGGGTTTAGATAGCTTAGCCGTTTGAAGATGGTAGAGCTCATTCCTGCTGTCTCCTCTGCCAATAACTTGTCCAGACTTCAGATCCTGAAACTCAACTTCATTTGGCCTGAAAACCACTTGACAATCAAGATCAACAGTTGCCCTCTTCACTGATATCAAGTTAGATGTGAACCGAGGCAGATAGAAGGCAGCTGAGTCCTTTTCAAACAGCTTTAGATTTCCTATCCCTTCTATTAGGATCCTATCACCATTAGCTATCATGACACTCCCTGTGGTGTCTTTAATATCACTCATAAAACTACTATCACTGATCATATGATGGCTTGCTCCAGAATCAATTATGATAGGTTTTGAGGCCAAGGTATGCATTCCCTGTTTCTTGGTTACAGCCAAGGCTTGTATATGCTCAACTAAAGCTCTCCACTCCTTCCTGGTGATAGGATCATTTGCTCCTGCTGTATCATGCTCCCTCACTACCATTCTTCCTTCCAATGAGTCACCCATGAAGGCTGAGTAAGAGCACTCTCCTCTAATGAGTTGCTGTGCCACTTCCTTGACCATCCTCATATCAACACTGTTGCCTCCATACCCAGACACTTTGCTCTTCTTCCAATGCTTTCCCATCCTGATCCATGCCTTGGAAAGCTTTCTCAGTCTTCCCCTTTTACACTTAGTACCATCCTTCCTACAAGTGGGTTTCTTGTTCTTCTCACACACCTCACAAGCATTTTGAACAATAGCATATATACAATCCCCTAGAAAGCTAAAGACTGTATCTTGTTCCAGCCTCTCTTTCACACCTTTAGGATCTGATGTGCCTGGTCTCAACCCATCCATTTCATACCATAAATACTTCAGCTTGCCCAAAGGCTGATGGATCTCGTCCTTTCCTTGTCTCAAGTCACTACCAGCTCTCTTGACTTCATAGACTTTCATCATACTGGACTTGTTCCCATGAGCTGTTTCAATCTCACACTTTGTAGTGTCTTCTTGAACAACTTTGTCTTCATCCTTCAGACCTAGTGTCTGACCTTCTTCAATAGCCATTCTCACTAAAGGCTTCCCCTTTACATTACTACTCCATAACCATCAGCTTTTCAAAGCTGTCTTTGCCCAGCTTGACCAAACCCCATCGATTTCTCCTTCAAGCTTCACTGGAATACTAGATCTCTGCTTCATTTGCTTGTTGAGCTCGTGTGTTACCATCAGGGAACTCCAAACAAACCCAGAGAATGAAGAACAGAACCTAAGAACACCAAGAACACTCAAGAACACCAAGAACACTCAAGAACACTCAAGAACACTGTGGTAACTTTTGGAGTTACTGTCTCAACCTGAACACTTCTCTTCTCTAAAGTACCCCTGAACCTCCAAGACTCCATCTCTATATTACCTTCCTCTCAACATGGACATATGGCAAGTTCTTCAAGCTTCTAATCAAACCAGGATAAATCACTATGTAAAAAGCTTGATTTGGAACCATTAATCAATGGAGAGTCTTTCATGAAGTTAAATAAATCCCATAGGAGTTATGTTGAAGAAGTTATTCCACTTTCTAATCAAGATATCCATGTTTAGCATGTTTGGACATATGGCAAGTTCTTCAAGCTCCTAATCAAACAAGGATGAATCACTATGTAAGAAGCTTGATTTGGAAACATTATTCACTGGAGAGTATACATGAAGTTTAATAAATCCCAAAAGAGTTATGTTTAAGAAGTTATTCCACTTTCTAATCACGATATCCATGTTTAGCATGTTTGGAAATATAGCAAGTTCTTCAAGCTTCTAATAAAACCAGGATAAATCACTATGTAAAAAGCTTGATTTGGAACCATTAATAAGTGGAGAGTCTTTCGTGAAGTTGAATAAATCTCATAGGAGTTATGTTTAAGAAGTTATTCCACTTTCTAATATGGATATCCATGGTTAGCATGTTCTGACATATGGCAAGTTCTTCAAGCTTCTAATCAAACCAGGATGAATCACTATATAAGAAGCTTGATTTGGAACCATTATTCAGTGGAGAGTATTCATGAAGTTGAAAAAATCCCAAAGGAGTTATGTTTAAGAAGTTATTCCACTTTCTATTCAGTGTTGACATGAAGAGTAATGTGAGGAGATAATGCAATAAGAGACAAGAGGGAAACAATCAAGTTCGGATGTCTCAAGAAAGTCAGTTACCTTGGAAGCCAAGTCAGTCCGTACAGCCTGGCCTACCTTTGTGTGCAAGACAAGGAAGGGAAGCAATTCAAATCAGAAATGTCACAAGGAAACTAAGGAGAAGGAATTAGAAGCTAAGGAGAGTGGAACCAAATCGCCTAAGGGAACCAGGAGAGAGTCACGAGTTGGGTTAGGGATTCAAATGCCCTTCCCAGCCGTTAGGAGCTGACATTATCAACCTGCTTGCTCAGGGCACCTCAGTCCAAGAATAGATTAGTTTAATGGTTCTGCAGGCTCCTTTGTTTATTATTTCCCTTGAGATATTTTCTTATTGTTTGTCTTTATAAACTCATGTACCAGAAACCAAATTAAGTAAGGAAATATTATTCCTCTTCACTCTCTCTCTCCTTGTTCGAAATCTCACTCTCCTCTCTCTCTCTCTCTCTCTCTCTCTCTCTCTCTCTCTCTCTCTCTCTCTCTCTCGGATTTCTCCATTGTTCTTCTTCTGTTCTTCATCATTCTTCATTTATCCTCACAAACTACACCTTAACTCCTTACATTTTATCATGGTATCAGAGCTATAAGCTCTTGAAACCTGTTTCTTTACTTCCGCAAACCAACATTACTCTGGTCTTGATACTCTGTTCTTCAAGACTCACTCCCTTACTCTGTTCTTAGGCGAGTGAAAGATGGAGAACAACAAAGCTATCAACATACCAGTGACTCTTAAGGGGATAAACTACCTCTTATGGGCTAGGCTGGTGAAAACTGCCCTTGGTGGAAGAGGTTTATGGAGCCATGTATCAACTGGAGCAGCTCCAAAACAAATCATCCAAGGAGAAGATGGAAAAGAGATGGTAGTGGCTGATGAAGACAAATGGGGTCAGGAGGATCTCATGGTTCTTTCTCTCATCCAAAGCTCTCTGGATCCAGCCATATTGGAGTCTTACTCATACTGTGAGACTACCAAAGAACTATGGGAAACTCTTTACAAGGTATATGGAAATGTTTCCAACCTAACTAGAGTCTTTGAAGTGAAAAGAGCCATCAATGCTCTCAGTCAAGGAGACATGGAGTTTCAGTCTCACTTTGGAAAGTTTAGGTCTCTATGGGCAGAGCTGGAGCTACTAAGACCTCATACTGTTGATCCCTCAATTCTGAGTGCTAGACGTGAGGAAGACAAGGTGTTTGGGTTGCTGCTTACTCTCAACTCATCCTACAATGGACTCATCAAGCACATACTAAGGGCTGAGAAACTTCCTTCACTTGATGAAGTGTGTGCCCAAATCCAGAAGGAGGAAGGATCAGTGGGTCTGTTTGGAAGCAAAGGAGAACCAGTTATGGTTAATCAAGCTGAAGCAGCAGTAGCAAACAAAGGAGTATACAAGCAAGAAGATAAGAGAGTACTAATCTGTGATCATTGCAAGAAGAAAGGGCATATGAAAGACAAGTGCTGGATATTACATCCACATCTGAAGCCAAACAAGTTCAGGGAACGTGGCTCTCACTTCATGGATGCAAGAGCTAACTTCACAAATGATGTTGCTGATCCAGCTACCCCAGGCGCCAACAATGGTGTGGGAAGTGCAATGGCCTCTACATCAGTGTACTCTACTCCTTTGACAAGCCAGGATGTGGTCCTCAAGAAATCTGACTTGGAGGCCCTCATCAAACTCTTTAAAGAGAACTCTGGTATTTCTGAAACCCTTGGAATCTCTCTTAATGCTTCTCACATTGCTAATAGTTCAATGGATATGTTAAAAACTGCTAAACCATTAGTTATTGACTCTGGTGCATCTCATCATATGATTAGTGATTTTAACCTAATTAGAAATGTGAAACCTGCCCTAGGGAATGTGATGATAGCAAATGGTGATAAAATTCCAATAAAAGGAATAGGTGAATTGAAACTGTTTGACAAAGTGTCTAATGCTTTCTACATGCCAACCTTTGCCTCAAACCTTGTTTCTGTGAAAAAGGTTACTAATGATCTAAATTGTCATGTTACATTCACTCCTAATGAAGTTTACTTTCAGGATATTGAATCTAGTAAGTTGCTTGGCAAAGGTGTCACCAAAGGGGACTTGTACCTGCTTGAGGACACACGACCAACATCATCATCTTATCTATCTTGTGCTTTCAATTCTGTTTCTGAATTCCCTAAAGATGTAATATGGCATGCTAGATTAGGACATCCCCATTCTCGTGCCTTGAACATCCTGTTGCCTAGTGTTTCTTTTAAAAATGATTGTGAAGCTTGTATCTTAGGAAAACATTGTAAAAGTGTGTTTCCTAAATCAATGACTATCTATGATAATTGCTTTGATTTAATCCATTCTGATGTGTGGACTGCTCCATGTGCATCTAGAGAACAACATAGATATTTTGTGACATTCATTGATGAAAAATCTAAATACACATGGATTACTTTGTTGCAATCAAAAGATAGGGTGCTAGAAGCTTTTAAAAATTTTCAGAACTATGTAACTAACCATTTCAATGTTAAGATCAAGATTCTTAGATCAGATAATGGAGGAGAATACACTAGCACATCCTTCAAACAACACTTAGCCACACATGGGATAATTCACCAAACAAGCTGTCCCTACACACCTCAACAAAATGGTGTGGCAGAAAGGAAGAATAGACATCTAATGGAGGTGGCCAGGAGCATGATGTTCCATGCTAATGTCCCTAAAAGGTTTTGGGGAGATGCTGTTGTCACTGCAACCTACCTAATCAACCGCACCCCTACAAGAATACTACATGATGCCACTCCATATGAGGTACTGAATAAAACTAAGCCAAATATAGACCATTTGCGTGTGTTTGGGTGTGTGTGCTTTGTTTTGGTTCCAGGAGAGCTAAGAAACAAACTAGAGGCAAGGAGTACAAAGGCCATGTTCATTGGGTACTCAACACATCAGAAAGGGTACAAGTGCTATGTTCCAGAGACAAGGAGAGTTCTAGTATCCAGGGATGTTAAGTTCATGGAGTCAAAAGGCTATTATGATGAGAAGAGTTGGGGGGAGCTCAAGGATCTATCTCAATCTGCCTCAGACAGAGCTAACAACCTAAGAACTATTATGGAAAGGCTTGGCATCAGCTTACCAAAGGAACCAGAAAAGGTCAGGGAGGTCCCAACCCAAACTGTAGGAGAGACAGTAGAAGATGTTGGAGTCACTCATTCTGATCATGAGGGGGACAGTGGAACTGAGCAGCCTGGGCAAACTTAATATGAAGAGAACTCAGTACTTCATGATCAAAATGAGACTCCATCTAATGAGACACAAGTGGAGGAGACACCAGTGGGAGAGCAAAGTGAAGAAAGTGGAGTAGAAACTGAGCAAATACAGCCTGTGAGAAGGAGTACAAGAATCAGGAAACCTGCTTCAAATTGGATCAACACAAGAGTCTATTTCAATGCTGAAGTTGTGGCTCATCCCATCAGTGCTGTCTGTTCACTTGCTCAATACCCCAAGGAGCATCAAGCCTTCATCAGTGAGTTGGATCAAGAATACATTCCAAAATCCTATGAAGAAGCTATGCAACATAAGGAATGGAATGCTTCTGTTGGAGAGGAGATGGGCGCCATGATTAAAAATGGTACATGGTTTGAAACTGAACTCCCCAAAGGTAATAAAGCAGTAACTAGTCGCCTCATCTTCACCTTTAAGTATCAGGCAAATGGAAAACCTGAAAGAAGGAAGACAAGGCTAGTGGCAAGGGGATATACTCAAGTGTATGGTGAAGATTATCTGGATACTTTTGCTCCTGTGGCTAAGCTACATACAATAAGGATTCTTCTATCTATTGCTGTCAACCTAGAGTGGGACTTATGGCAAATGGATGTGAAGAATGCCTTCTTCAAGAAGAATTGGAAGATGAAGTATACATGAGACCACCCCCTGGTCTTGAGAGCATGGTTAAACCAGGGAATGTTCTCAGATTAAAGAAGGCTATCTATGGCTTGAAGCAATCTCCAAGGGCCTGGTATCACAAGTTGAGCACAACTCTCAATGGGAGAGGTTTTGTGAAATCAGAAGCTGATCACACTCTCTTCACACTGACCAACCAGCAAGGTATTTTTGTCATCTTGGTATATGTTGATGATATCATCATTACTGGTAGCAACAAAGAAGGTATTCTCTCAACTAAAACTTTCCTTAAGAATGCTTTTGACATTAAGGATTTGGGAGAATTGAAGTACTTCCTAGGGATTGAAATATGTCGCTCTAAAGAGGGGCTTTTCTTATCCCAAAGGAAGTACACACTTGACATTTTAAATGAGGCAGGAAACCTTGGAAGTAGACAGGCCAAGACTCCATTGGAAAAAGGCTACAAGGTACTGCGAGAAGGGGAGTATGAAGCAACACCATTTGAAGATATCAAGAAGTATAGGAGAATGGTTGGCAAGCTCATCTACTTGACTATCACTCGTCCAGACTTGTGCTTTGCTGTGAACCAAGTGAGTCAAGCCATGCAGTGTCCTAAGGTTCATCACTGGAGCATGGTTGAAAGGATCTTGAGATACCTAAGAGAGGCGCCTGGTCAAGGTGTTTGGATGGCTTGCAACAAGAGCACTGAAGTTGTGGGATACTGTGATGCTGATTGGGCTGGGGACAGAGTTGATAGAAGATCAACCACTGGTTATTGTACATTCATTGGAGGAAACCTAGTCACATGGAAGAGCAAGAAGCAGAAGGTGGTCTCCTGCTCAAGTGCTGAGGCAGAATATAGGTCCATGAGGAAGCTGACCAGTGAACTCATATGGATAAAGGGGCTTCTAAAGGACTTGGGTATTGAGATCAACACACCAATGACCATGCATTGTGACAACCAGGCAGCAATTCACATTGCATCCAATTCAGTCTTTCATGAAAGGACAAAGCATATAGAAGTGGACTGCCACAAAGTGAGACAAGCAGTGGAACAGCAAGTGATACTCCCATGCTATACTAGAAGTGAGGATCAACTGGCTGACATATTCACCAAGGCAGCTAGCAGCAAGGTTTGTGAGTTCATTCATCCTAGACTTGGACTCATAGACCCCACTTGTCACTGATCCCCTTGCCATGGAGTGTTCTACTCTTTTTCCTTGGCTTGGTTTTTATCCCAAGTGGTTTTTCCAAGCTAAGGTTTTAATGAGGGAATACTTCATGGTAATCCAAGCTTGACCAGTCCCTATGGTCAAGCTTGAGGGGGAGTGTTGACATGAAGAGTAATGTGATGAGATGATGCAATAAGAGACAAGAGGGAAACAATCAAGTTCGGATGTCTCAAGAAAGTCAGTTACCTTGGAAGCCAAGTCAGTCCGTACAGCCTGACCTACCTTTGTGTGCAAGACAAGGAAGGGAAGCAATTCAAATCAGAAATGTCACAAGGAAACTAAGGAGAAGGAATTAGAAGCTAAGGAGAGTGGAACCAAATCGCCTAAGGGAACCAGGAGAGAGTCACGAGTTGGGTTAAGGATTCAAATGCCCTTCCCAGCCGTTAGGAGCTGTCATTATCAGCCTGCTTGCTCAGGGCACCTCAGTCCAAGAATAGATTAGTTTAATGGTTCTGCAGGCTCCTTTGTTTATTATTTCCCTTGAGATATTTTCTTATTGTTTGTCTTTATAAACTCATGTACCAGAAACTAAATTAAGTAAGGAAATATTATTCCTCTTCACTCTCTCTCTCCTTGTTCGAAATCTCACTCTCCTCTCTCTCTCTCTCTCTCTCGGATTTCTCCATTGTTCTTCTTCTATTCTTCATCATTCTTCATTTATCCTCACAAACTACACCTTAACTCCTTACATTTTATCATTCAGAATATCCATGTTTAGTCTGATTGGACATATGGCAAGTTCTTCCAGATCCTAATCAAACAAGGATGAATCACTATGTAAGAAGATTGATTTGGAACCATTATTCAGTGGAGAGTATCCATGAAGTTTAATAAATCCCAAAGGAGTTTTTTTAAGAAGTTATTCCACTTTCTAATCAGGATATCCATGTTTAGACTGTTTGGACATATGGCAAGTTCTTGAAGCTTCTAATCAAACCAGGATGAATCACTATGTAAGAAGCTTGATTTGGAACCATTATTCAGTGGAGAGTATCCATGAAGTTGAATAAATCCCAAAGGAGTTATGTTTAAGAAGTTATTCCACTTTCTAATCAGGATATCCATGTTTAGCCTGTTTTGACATATGGCAAGTTCTGCAAGCTTCTAATCAAACCATGATGAATTACTATTTAAGAAGCTTGATTTGGAACCATTATTCAGTGGAGAGTGTCCATGAAGTTGAATAAATCCCAAAGTAGTTATCTTTAAGAAGTTATTCCACTTTCTAATCAGGATATCCATGTTTAACATGTTTGGGCATATGGCAAGTTCTTCAAGTTTCAAATCAAACTAGGATGAATCACTATCTAAGAAGCTTGATTTGGAACCATTATTCAGTGGAGAGTATCCATGAAGTTGAATCAATCCCAAAGGAGTTATGTTTAAGAAGTTATTTCACTTTCTAATCATATATCCATGTTTAGCATGTTTGGACATATAGCAAGTTCTTAAAGCTTCTAATAGAACCAGGATAAATCACTATGTAAAAAACTTGATTTGGAACCATTATGTTTAAGAAGTTAGTCCACTTTCTAATTAGGATATCCATGTTTAGCATGTTTGGACATATGGCAAGTTCTTCAAGCTTCTAATCAAACCAGGATGAATCACTATGTAAGAAGCTTGATTTGGAACCATTATTCAGTGGAGAGTATCCATGAAGTAAAATAAATCCCAAAGGAGTTAGGTTTAAGATGTTATTTACTTTCTAATCAGGATATCCATGTTTAGCCTGTTTGGACATATGGCAAGTTCTTCAAGCTTTTAATCAAACCAGGATGAATCACTATGTAAGAAGATTGGTTTGGAACCATTATTAAGTGGAGAGTATCCATGAAGTTGAATAAATCCCAAAGGAGTTATGTTTAAGAAGTTATTCCACTTTCTAATCAGGATATCCATGTTTAGCCGGTTTTGACATATGGCAAGTTCTTCAAGCTCCTAATCAAACCAGGATGAATCACTATGTAAGAAGCTTGATTTGGAACCATTATTCAGTGGAGAGTATCCATGAAGTTGAATAAATCCCAAACGAGTTATGTTTAAGAAGTTATTCCACTTTCTAATCACGATATCCATGTTTAGCATGTTTGGACATATAGCAAGTTCTTCAAGCTTCTAATCAAACAAGGATGAATCACTATGTAACAAGCTTGATTTGGAACCACTAATAAGTGGAGAGTCTTTCATGAAGTTGAATAAACTCATAGGAGTTATGTTGAAGAAGTTATTCCACTTTCTAATCAGGATATCCATGTTTAGCCTTTTTGGAGATATGGCAAGTTCTTCAAGCTTTTAATCAAACCAGGATAATTTACTATGTAAGAAGCTTGATTTGGAACCATTTTTAAGTGGAGAGTATCCATGAAGTTGAATAAATCCCAAAGGAGTTATCTTTAAGAAGTTATCCCACTTTCTAATCAGGAAATCCATGTTTAGCCTGTTTGGACATATGGCAAGTTCTTCAAGCTCCTAATCAAACCAGGATGAATCACTATGTAAGAATCTTGATTTGGAACCATTATTCAGTGGAGAGTAACCATGAAGTTGAATAAATCCCAAAGGAGTTATGTTTAAGAAGTTATTTAACTTTGTAATCACGATATCCATGTTTAGCATGTTTGGACATATAGCAAGTTCTTCAAGCTTCTAATCAAACCAGGATGAATCACTATGTAAAAAGCTTGATTTGGAACCATTAATAAGTGGAGATTCTTTCATGAATTTGAATAAATCTCATTGGAGTTATGTTGAATAAGTTATTTCACTTTCTAATCAGGATTTCCATGTTTAGCCTGATTGAACATATGGCAAGTTGTTCAAGCTTCTCATCAAACCCGGATAATTTACTATGTAAGAATCTTGATTTGGAACCATTATTCAGTGGAGAGTATCCATAAAGTTGAATAAATCCCAGAGGAGTTATGTGCAAGAAGTTATTCCACTCTCTAATCAGGATATCCATGTTTAGCCTTTTTCGACATATGACAAGTTCTTCTAGCTTCTAATTAAACCAGGATGAAACACTACGTAAAAGCTTTATTTGGAAACAATAATAAATGGAGAGTCTTTGATGAAGTTAAATAAATCCCATAGGAGTTATGTTTAAGAAGTTTTTCCACTTTCTAATCAGGATATACATGTTTAGCTTGTTTGGACATATGGCAAGTTCTTCAAGCTTTTAATCAAACCAGGATGAATCACTATGTAAAAGCTTGATTTGGCACCATTGTTCAGTGGAGAGTCTCCATGAAGTTGAATAAATCCCAAAGGAGTTATGTTTAAGAATTTATTCTACTTTCTAAACTGGATATCCATGTTTAGCATGTTTGGACATATGGCAAGTTCTTCAAGCTCCTAATCAAAACAGGATGAATCACTATGTAAGAAGCTTGTTTTAAAACCATTATTCAGTGGAGAGTAACCATGAAGTTGAATAAATCCCAAAGGAGTTATGTTTAAGAAGTTATTCAACTTTCTAATCACGATATCCATGTTTAGCATGTTTGGACATATAACAAGTTCTTCAAGCTTCTAATCAAACCAGGATGAATCACTATGTAAAAAGCTTGATTTGGAACCACTAATAAGTGGAGAGTCTTTCATGAATTTGAATAAATCTCATTGGAGTTATGTTGAATAAGTTATTTCACTTTCTAATCAGGATTTCCATGTTTAGCCTGATTGGACATATGGCAAGTTCTTCAAGCTTCTAATCAAACCCGGATAATTTACTATGTAAGAATCTTGATTTGGAACCATTATTCAGTGGAGAGTATCCATAAAGTTGAATAAATCCCAAAGGAGTTATGTGTAAGAAGTTATTCCACTTTCTAACCAGGATATCCATGTTTAGCCTGTTTGGACATATGACAAGTTCTTCAAGCTTCTAATTAAACCAGGATGAAACACTATGTAAAAAGCTTGATTTGGAAACAATAATAAATGGAGAGTCTTTGATGAAGTTAAATAAATCCCATAGGAGTTATGTTTAAGAAGTTATTCCACTTTCTAATCAGGATATCCATGTTTAGCCTGTTTGTACATATGGCAAGTTCTTCAAGCTTTTAATCAAACCAGGATGAATCTCTATGTAAGAAATTTGATTTGGAACCATTTTTCAGTGGAGAGTCTCCATGAAGTTGAATAAATCCAAAAGGAGTTATGTTTAAGAAGTTATTCCACTTTCTAATCTGGATATCCATGTTTAGCCTGTTTAGACATATGGCAAGTTCTTCAAGCTCCTAATAAAACCAGGATTAATCACTATGTAAGAAGCTTGATTTGAAACCATTATTCAGTGGAGAGTATCCATGAAGTTGAATAAATCCCAAAGGAGTTATGTTTAAGAAATTATTACACTTTCTAATCACCATATCCATGTTTAGCATGTTTGGACATATAGCAAGTTCTTCAAGCTTCTAATCAAACAAGGATGAATCACTATGTAAAAAGCTTGATTTGGAACCACTAATAAGTGGAGAGTCTTTCATGAAGTTGAATAAACTCATAGGAGTTATGTTGAATAAGTTATTCCACTTTCTAATCAGGATATCCATGTTTAGCCTTTTTGGACATATGGCAAGTTGTTCAAGCTTTTAATCAAACCAGGATAATTTACTATGTAAGAAGCTTGATTTGGAACCATTTTTAAGTGGAGAGTATCCATGAAGTTGAATAAATCCCAAAGGAGTTATGTTTAAGAAGTTATCCCACTTTCTAATCAGGAAATCCATGTTTAGCCTTTTTGGACATATGGCAAGTTCTTCAAGCTCCTAATCAAACCAGGATGAATCACTATGTAAGAATCTTGATTTGGAACCATTATTCAGTGGAGAGTAACCATGAAGTTGAATAAATCCCAAAGGAGTTATGTTTAAGTATTGAGATGAAGCAATAAGGAGTTAGAGTGTTGAAGTGATCCAATAAGAAGCAAGAGGGAACCAGGCGCATTTGAATTATGCAAGGCATGGAGTTACCTTGAACCACAAGTCAGTCCGTACAACCTAAGTGTCTAAGTGTGGAGTGCAAGTCAAGGAAGTGAACTAAGTGATCAGAGAGTAAATAGGTGAATTTGAATTACCTTGACAAGTCTGAAGAACCAAAACAGTGGGAAGATCAAGTCACATGACTGGTTAAGGATGGCAGGGACAAGGGGACCGTTCAGGACATGTCACTTTCAGCATGTTGGTCTGATTTGCAGCAGTTGGACTCTTCTAGCTTAGTTTAATATTATTCTGGAGCTTCCTTATTTTATTGTTTCCTAGGATATTTTGTTTACCTATTTATGTATGCTTGCAGCTTCTGAATTAATCAAGAAACTTATTTCTTCCACTCTTGTTCGAAATCACTCTCTCTCTCCTTCCTCTCTCTCTCTCGGATTTCTCTCTATCTCTCTTCTGCTCTTGCTGTTCTTCATAGTTCTTACATACTACAGCCTTTAATCTGTTCATTCTAACATGGTATCAGAGCCTAAAAACTCTTGAAACCTTTTCTCAACTTCCGCAAACACTTATCATTTCCATTTCAAGTTCTTGTGAAGCTTATTGTAAGTGAAAATGGAGAACACAAAATCCGTGACAATCCCAGTGACACTTAAGGGGATTAACTACCTCTTATGGTCCAGATTGGTGAAGACTGCCCTTGGAGGAAAAGGCTTATGGAGTCATGTCTCAACTGGAGCAGCTCCAAAGCAGATTGTCCAAGGAAAAGATGGAAAAGAGATGGTGGTGACTGATGAAGACAAATGGGGTCAGGAGGATCTCATGGTGCTCTCTCTCATCCAAAACTCTCTGGAACCAACAATCTTGGAGGCTTACTCATACTGTGAGACCACCAAGGAATTATGGGAAACTCTCTACAAGGTTTATGGAAACATTTCCAACCTTACAAGAGTCTTTGAAGTGAAGAAAGCTATCAATGCTCTCAACCAGTCAGACATGGAGTTCCAAGCTCATTTTGGCAAGTTCAGATCCCTTTGGCCAGAGTTGGAGATGCTCAGACCACACACTGTTGACCCCTCCATCTTAAGTGATAGGCGTGAAGAGGACAAGGTCTTTGGGTTGCTGCTTACTCTTAACCCAACCTATAATGACCTCATCAAACATATCCTGAGGGCTGACAAGTTACCAACAATGGATGAGGTGTGTGCTCAGATTCAAAAGGAAGAAGGGTCATTGGGTCTTTTTGGAGGCAAAAGGGAATCAATAATGGTTCATCAAGCTGAGGTAAACAAAGTCACCTACAAGCAAGATGATAGAAAGACTTGGGTCTGTGACCATTGTAAGAAGAAGGGGCACTTGAAGGATAAGTGCTGGATCATCCATCCTCATCTGAAGCCAAACAAATTCAAGGAGCCACGCCCACAGTTCATGGATGCAAGGGCTCATTTCACTGCTGATGGTACTGAACCTTCCACACCAACATCAGTGTGCTCCAATACTGGTGTGGGAAGAGCCATGGCATCAACATCAGTCTACTCCACTTCAAGAACCAACCAGGATGAGACCATCAAGAAATCAGACTTGGATGCTCTCATCAAAGCCTTGAAAGAAAATTCTGGTAACTCTAGAACCCTTGGTATATCACTGAATGCTTCACACGCTGCTAGTAGATTAATGAATGCATCTCCATTAGTTATTCAAACTGCTGGTATCTCAATGAATGCTTTAAAATCTGTAAGGCCATTAGTTATTGATTCTGGTGCCTCACACCATATGATTAGTGATTCTAACCTGATAACTAATGTAGAACCTGCTCTAGGCCATGTGATGATAGCAAATGGTGATAAAATTCCAATAAAGGGAGTGGGTGATCTGAAACTGTTTGACAAAGTATCTAAGGCCTTTTACATGCCCACTTTTGCATCAAATATGTTATCTGTGAAAAAGGTCACTACTGATTTAAATTGTCATGTTACCTTCACCCCTAATGATGTCTACTTTCAGGATATTGATTCTAGTAGGTTGCTTGGAAAGGGTGTGACCAAGGGAGACTTGTACTTACTTGAAGACACTCAACCAGCTTCTGATTTATCTTGTGCTCTTATCTCTGTTTCTGAATTCCCTAAAGATGTAATATGGCATGCTAGATTAGGACATCCTCATTCTCGTGCTCTGAACATCCTGTTGCCTAGTGTTTCTTTTAAAAGTGATTGTGAGGCTTGTATCTTAGGAAAACACTGTAAAACTGTGTTCCCTAAGTCAGTGACCATCTATGATAATTGCTTTGATTTAATTCACTCTGATGTTTGGACTGCACCTTGCACTTCTAGGGAGCAACATAGATATTTTGTGACATTTATAGATGAAAAATCTAAGTACACATGGATCACATTGTTGCAATCAAAAGATAGGGTGTTAGAAGCCTTTAAAAACTTCCAAAATTATGTTACTAACCATTTCAATGTTAAGATCAAAATTCTTAGATCAGATAATGGAGGTGAATACACTAGCACTGCCTTTAGACAACATCTTGCCACAAATGGAATTATCCACCAAACCAGTTGTCCATACACTCCCCAACAAAATGGTGTGGCAGAAAGAAAGAATAGACACCTGATGGAAGTGGCCAGGAGCATGATGTTCCATGCTAATGTCCCTAAACGTTTCTGGGGGGATGCTGTGGTTACAGCAGCTTACCTTATCAATCGCATACCCACAAAGGTGCTCCATGACTCCACTCCATATGAGGTACTCAACAACACTAAACCTTCTATAGATCATCTACGTGTGTTTGGGTGTATGTGTTTTGTTTTAGTTCCAGGTGAATTGAGAAACAAGTTGGAAGCTAGAAGCACCAAGGCAATGTTTATTGGCTACTCAACACACCAAAAGGGGTATAAATGCTATGTACCAGAGACAAGGAGAGTTCTGGTATCTAGGGATGTTAAGTTCATGGAATCAAGAGGTTATTATGATGAGAAGAGTTGGGATGAGCTCAAGGATCTGTCTCAATCTGCCTCAGATAGAGCTAACAACCTGAGGGTTATTATGGAAAGACTGGGCATTAATGTTCCACAAGAACCTGAGAAAGCCAGGGAGGTTCCCACTCATGCTGAAGAAGAGGCTGAGGATGATATTGAAGTCACTCATCCTGATCATGAGGGGGGCAATGGACATGAAAATGATGATCAAACTGAAGAGCAACCACAGCCTGAAGAAAACTCAGTAGCTCATGATCAAGATGAGATGCCATCAGAATCAAATACTGAACATCAAGTAGGCGACCCAAGTGGAGGAAATGAGGCAGAATCTGATCAGATACAGCCTTTGAGAAGGAGTACAAGGATCAAGAAACCTGCTTCAAACTGGATTAATACAAGAGTTTACTTCAATGCTGAAGCTGTGGCTCATCCAATAAGTGGAGTATGTTCTCTTGCTCACTATCCAGAAGAACATCAAGCCTTCATTGTGGAGTTGGATCAGGAATACATCCCAAAGACTTATGAAGAAGCTATGCAACATGAGGAGTGGAGAGCTTCTGTTGGGGATGAGATGGGTGCCATGATCAAGAATGATACATGGTTTGAAACTGAGCTTCCCAAAGGCAAGAAGGCTGTTACAAGTCGCCTGATATATACCATTAAATATCAAGCAAATGGAAAACCAGAAAGGAGGAAAACAAGACTAGTGGCAAGAGGTTACACTCAAGTATATGGTGAAGACTATTTGGATACATTTGCACCAGTGGCCAAGCTACACACTATAAGGATACTCCTATCACTGGCTGTCAACCTTGAGTGGGATTTATGGCAGATGGATGTGAAGAATGCCTTTCTTCAAGGAGAGTTGGATGATGAAGTATACATGAAGCCCCCTCCTGGTCTAGAAAGCATGGTCAAACCAGGGAATGTACTCAGATTGAAGAAGGCAATCTATGGATTGAAGCAATCTCCAAGGGCTTGGTACCACAAGCTTAGCACAACACTTAATGGAAGGGGATTTGTAAAATCTGAGGCAGACCACACTCTCTTCACCCTAACCAGCAAGCAAGGGATTGTTGTCATTCTGGTATATGTAGATGACATTATCATCACTGGCAGTGACAAAGAAGGTATTATCTCAACCAAATCTTTTCTTAAATCAGCATTTGATATCAAGGATTTGGGAGAGTTAAAGTACTTCCTAGGGATTGAAATATGCCGCTCTAAAGAGGGGCTTTTCTTATCCCAAAGGAAGTACACACTTGATCTTTTGAATGAGGCAGGAAACCTTGGAGGAAGACAAGCCAAGACTCCACTAGAAGAAGGCTACAAAGTGCTGCGAGAGGGGGAGTTTGAAGACATTCCATTTGAGGATGTAAAGAAGTATAGGAGAATGGTTGGGAAGCTTATATATCTGACCATAACTCGCCAATATGTGTGTTTTGCTGTGAATCAAGTCAGTCAACACATGCAAGCTCCTAAGGTACATCACTGGAATATGGTGGAGAGGATCTTAAGATACTTGAGAGAGGCTCCTGGTCAAGGTGTTTGGATGGCATGTAATGGAAGCACTGAAGTGGTAGGATATTGTGATGCTGATTGGGCTGGAGACAGGGTTGATAGAAGATCAACAACAGGCTATTGCACCTTCATTGGAGGAAACTTAGTCACATGGAAGAGCAAGAAGCAGAAAGTGGTCTCCTGTTCAAGTGCTGAGGCAGAATACCGGGCTATGAGGAAGCTAACTAGTGAGCTCATATGGATCAAGGGATTGCTAAGGGATTTGGGGATAGAGATCGCCACACCAATGACAATGCATTGTGACAACCAGGCAGCAATACACATTGCATCCAACTCAGTCTTTCATGAGAGAACAAAGCACATAGAAGTGGATTGCCACAAGGTGAGGCAAGCAGTGGAACAACAAGTGATTCTCCCATGCTATACAAGAAGTGAAGATCAACTAGCTGACATAATCACTAAGGCAGCCAGCAGCAAGGTTTGTGAGTTCATCCATCCTAAACTTGGACTCATAGACCTCACTTGTCACTGATCCTCTTGCCATGGAGTGTTCTACTCTTTTTCCTTGGCTTGGTTTTTATCCCAAGTGGTTTTTCCAAGCTAAGGTTTTAATGAGGGAATGCTTCATGGTTTCCAAGCTTGACCAGTCCCTATGG
>MU107055.1:0-69495 GCA_012274485.2 Sinapis alba | reverse complement strand
AACTCTCTCTGCTCTTTACTGTTCATGGTGAAAAATCAGTGGTTTCCTTCGGGTCATCCGCCTCCTCTGGCTTCTACTTCTGGTGGAAGTCCCCTTCACCTTCCTCCTGAGCCTCCAGATGGTCTGTTTTCTCTTGCTCAGTTCCCTATGTTATCTCCAGTACTGCAATCCCAGCGTAATCGGTCCGCCGCACAAATTGCCCCATCTATGGAGCCTGTGTTGACGACCTTATCCACTGCTGGGGTGGGATCTACTACTACTGATGTCGAGATGACTCAGATTGGTGTTCATAACTCTGATTCTATGAGTGACGGAACAGTAAACCCTACTTCTATGGGTCATGTTCATGACTCGTTTACTGTTCTTCCGCCTAGGGGAAGCTCGCCTCTGCTCACAAACAACGCTATTGCTGCTGCCTCTACCTCCAAGGTAGTTTATGCTTCTGCTGAACCTACTGTCCAGGCATCAGAACCCACTGTTCGAGAGCAAATCTCTGCTCCTACTCCAATTTCTACTATCACAGTACCTACTTTGGGTGCTTCTGTTGCGGCTCCAAGGCTTGTAGACAAGATTCGGAAATCTATTAATCGAACTCTACAACGAAAATCTCCCCCGATTTATACTGAGAATGGAAAAGCTCAAGTGACAATTCCAGAAGAAGTGTTCCAGAGAGGAGCTGAATCTCATAAAGACTTCATTGTCTGCTATTTCAGTGGACGAATCCCACCATTCAAGCAGATTCAAAGTGTCTTAAACCATCTATGGGGTAAAGGGCGTGGCTTAGAAATTCATACAAACCATCTTACTAACTCAATGCTTGTCCGTATTCCCAATGAGTTTATCAGGCTTAAAGTATTGGAGAAGAAAATATGGTACGTTGGCGACTCGATGCTTCGTGCGTTTCAGTGGCCAAGTCCTCATAAAGATATCTCTACTGCGTTTTCCTCCTTCCCTATCTGGGCTCATTTGAAAGATGTTCCGTTGGATCTTCGCACCCTAGAAGGTTTAAGTTGGGTTGCTGGTGCTATCGGAGAACCAAAAGAAACAGATGATTTCACTCTTAATCTCACGAGTTTGGTCTTATCTCATGTTAAAGTCGAAGTGGATTTCTCTCGCCAACTCCCCCAGGTTATTGAAATCACTCGTTCGACAGGGGAAGTTGTCATGGTTGAAGTCTCTTACCCTTGGCTACCATCCACTTGTGCTCACTGTAAACAGATGGGTCACTCTCTGCGTAATTGTCTTCTCATACCTCATCCGGCAGCTAATCAGAAAAGCTCTGATTCTACTAAAGTGGGATCCCAGTCTTCTGGTAAAACTCATCCCAATCAAGATCTTGCCAAGCTTGCGGAAATGGCTCCATCAAAGGTCCCGGAAAAGGCTTCCGTTTTTGAACAATCTACTGAAGTTGATATGGTACTATCAGATTTATCTTCTGTCGCTGCTGCAACTGGATTAGCTGTAGACCCAAATATTTTATCTGCTGCTGCTTCTGGAAATGACTCTAATGGCTTGTCTTCGGATTCTCTGTCATGTCCTGAAACTACATGCTCTCTAGACATCTCTCACCAAAGGGAATCTCCTTTGGATGTACAAAAGGATGTACCAACTATTGACTCGGTTTCCTCCCTCTCCTTGGAAATTAAGCAATTGCCAAATGATCATCATCTTGCCTGTTCAAACGGTTTACCCCTTGTTTCAGAACCGCCATCTCCGTCTTCTGTTCCCTCTCTCTCTAGGGTTGTGAGTATGGATGTTCTCTCTCCTGACTCTGCGAGTTCAGCAGAAGATTATGAAATTAACTTTATTGTGGGGTTACCAGCACCCACCTATTCTTCAGAGGCTTCCTACTCTCTTCGTAGGTTGCATGGGAAGGAGGTTTCAAACATCCCTAAGAAGTTCAAAGCTAAAACGCCTCTGCATTCTTCCAGTGTGAGATCTCTTTTGCCCCCACGGTCTCCTATAGAGAAAGGCCCTTTGCAGTTTGGCTCAATTTTAGCAACTACTGATGCATGGCCCCCTGGTGAGTCTGTAGCTCCTATTGGTACTATATCCGGATGTATAAACCGTCCCTCTTCTGCGGATAGGGACGATCCTCCTCCTGTTTAATGTCGTTACGACATTTTTTTTGGAATGTTCGTGGTATAAACGACACGAGCAAGCATATACCTTTTGTAAATTGGCTTAATAGCCAGAGGCCTATTTTTGGTGCTTTGCTAGAAACACATATAAAGGAACCAAACTTGACTCCTATCATGTCAAAGTTGTGTCGTGGCTGGTCTTTTATGTCTAACCATTCTTCTGATGAAGATGGTAGGATTATTATCATATGGAAAACTCCTGTGGTTATTAGCTTGATTCATCAATCCAGTCAATCGCTTACGTGCGAGGTCCAGATTCCTACAATGCAAAGGTTTGTATTCACTGCAGTTTATGCCGCTAACACCAACGCTGATAGGACAGATCTATGGGCTGAGCTGCTAAGTTTACATCAGTCTCTGCAGATTGATAATATTCCATGGATGATTGGTGGAGATTTTAATCAAATCCTCCACCCGGGAGAGCACTCTTCAAGTTCTGTCAACACTTACTGCTCAGATATCATCAACTTCAGGGACACTCTTTTGCAACTAGGTGTGTTTGACTTGAGATTCCAGGGATCTTACTTCACCTGGAGTAACAAGCAGCCTACAACGCCGATTGCCTCTAAGTTGGACCGCCTTTTGGTCAATAGTGCTTGGATCTCAAACTTTCCTAACAGCTATTCTTCTTTCTTGGCTCCGGCAATATCTGATCACTGCCCCTGCATTACTGACTTATCAGTGGAGTTACCAAAGGCAGGGACTAAGCCTTTCAAATTCTGGAATTATCTTGCGAAACACCCAAACTTTCTGGAGATTGTACAGAACGCATGGTCATCGTCGGGGTCGACTGCTTTTGATCTGCGCACCCTATGCTGGAAACTGAAGAACATTAAGAAAGATCTTAAGCTCCTGAACAAGGAAAACTTCTCAAATATTCAGGACAGGGTAGCTAACTCTTTCCTGTTACTTCAGACAGTGCAATTACAGGCCCTTACAAGTCCATCTCCTGGTCTATTCCTTCAGGAAAGAAATCTTCATGCTAGATGGACTTTTCTAAGAACAATTGAGGAAGCTTATTTTAGGCAGAAGTCGAGAATAAATTGGTTAAGGGAGGGTGATTTCAACACTGCATATTTCCATAGGATTTTTCAAGTCCGAAGAAATAATAACACAATTCACTCCTTTATTCTGCCTACTGGAGAAGTAATCTCAGATGCAATCGCTATTTGTGATCATGCCATAAATCATTTCAGAGGGATTCTTTCACCTTATGTTACAGAGCCTGGATATGCCTCTTTGGCTTGGTTTCACTCGATCCTGCAGTATAGGTGCTCTGATTCTCAGCGTGCATTACTATCTTCTCAACCTTCCCCTGAAGATATCAGGCGTGTAATGTTTAGGTTGAATCCAAACAAAGCGCCGGGTCCTGATGGTTTGTCTTCGGGATTTTTTCGTGCTGCGTGGGAATTTATTGGCTTCGAAGTGGTTGAATCTATACGTCAATTCTTCACATCTGGATTCTTGCCTACCGCCTGCAACTCCACCATCCTAACATTGGTTCCTAAGCGCATTGGTGCATCTATGATCAGCGATTACCGCCCTATCTCCTGCCTTAATACGACGTACAAGGTTATCTCTAGGCTCTTGGTGTCTCGTCTAAAGGCCATTCTTCCTGATCTCATATTACCGAACCAGACTGCTTTCATTAAGAACAGGTTGCTACTGGAAAACACTGTGCTTGCAAGTGAGATTGTCAACGGGTATCACTTGAACAAAGGAAAAGGAAGAATTACTATAAAAGTGGACATAGCAAGAGCTTTTGACACTGTTAAATGGGACTTTGTGCTTACCTGTCTACGAAGTATTGCAGTGCCTGAGGAGTTTATTCGATGGATAGAAGCTTGTATTTGTACTCCAACGTACACACTCGGTTATAATGGCTTGGTTCACGGGTATTTCAAAGGGAAAAGAGGTCTTCGTCAAGGTGACCCGCTCTCCCCGTATCTATTTGTCATCGTTATGAACTGCCTCTCCATCATGCTGAACAATGCAGCCAGTGCTAGTCGCCTCAATTATCACCCGAAGTGTGAAAAAACCGGTCTCACCCATCTCAGTTTCGCAGACGATCTACTCATCTTCGTCGATGGTTCTGTCGAGTCGGTTCATTGTGTACTACAAGTGCTGCATGAGTTCCAACAGCTTTCTGGTCTTGCTATTAGCCACACAAAAACTAGCTTCTTCTCTTGTGCTGTTCCTCCGGCCACAATTGATGCCATTGCAGTCTCTACTGGCCTTTCACATGCTTCGCTGCCCATTCGTTATCTTGGAGTCCCCTTATGCACCAAAAAGCTCACCCTCGCAAGTTGTGAGCCTCTTCTGCAACAGATCAAAGGAAAAATTACTTCTTGGTCAGCTAGATCGTTATCTTATGCGGGGAGATTACTTCTACTAACAACGGTGGTGGCTGGAATTAATAACTTTTGGTGTTCTACTTTCACCTTACCCAAGAGTTGCATTGCAAAAATAAACTCTATGTGCAGCTCCTTCCTATGGAAAGGCACTGTTGAAGGAAGACACTCGGCAAAGGTGGCGTGGGGAACAATCACAAAGCCCAAGGAAGAAGGTGGTTTAGGAGTCAGAAACCTATCCATATGGAATAAGGCGTGTATGCTTAGACTGGTCTGGATGTTATTCAACCAAGCCGGCTCCATTTGGGTTGCTTGGTATAGGGAAGAAATTCTGGGAGGATCACTGAGCAACTTCTGGTCTATAAGGAAAAGAAACAACTACTCTTGGATGGCCAATAAAATACTCAAATCGAAGGAGTATGTGTATAACTGGATAAAGTTGAGAGTGGGAAATGGTGTTTCTTGCAGGTTTTGGTGGGACAACTGGTCACCTTTCGGGAAGTTAATTGACTACCTAGACGAGGGTAACAGAACTCGACTAGGCATTCCATTAACCACAGTCTTGCNTCAGGAAAGAAATCTTCATGCTAGATGGACTTTTCTAAGAACAATTGAGGAAGCTTATTTTAGGCAGAAGTCGAGAATAAATTGGTTAAGGGAGGGTGATTTCAACACTGCATATTTCCATAGGATTTTTCAAGTCCGAAGAAATAATAACACAATTCACTCCTTTATTCTGCCTACTGGAGAAGTAATCTCAGATGCAATCGCTATTTGTGATCATGCCATAAATCATTTCAGAGGGATTCTTTCACCTTATGTTACAGAGCCTGGATATGCCTCTTTGGCTTGGTTTCACTCGATCCTGCAGTATAGGTGCTCTGATTCTCAGCGTGCATTACTATCTTCTCAACCTTCCCCTGAAGATATCAGGCGTGTAATGTTTAGGTTGAATCCAAACAAAGCGCCGGGTCCTGATGGTTTGTCTTCGGGATTTTTTCGTGCTGCGTGGGAATTTATTGGCTTCGAAGTGGTTGAATCTATACGTCAATTCTTCACATCTGGATTCTTGCCTACCGCCTGCAACTCCACCATCCTAACATTGGTTCCTAAGCGCATTGGTGCATCTATGATCAGCGATTACCGCCCTATCTCCTGCCTTAATACGACGTACAAGGTTATCTCTAGGCTCTTGGTGTCTCGTCTAAAGGCCATTCTTCCTGATCTCATATTACCGAACCAGACTGCTTTCATTAAGAACAGGTTGCTACTGGAAAACACTGTGCTTGCAAGTGAGATTGTCAACGGGTATCACTTGAACAAAGGAAAAGGAAGAATTACTATAAAAGTGGACATAGCAAGAGCTTTTGACACTGTTAAATGGGACTTTGTGCTTACCTGTCTACGAAGTATTGCAGTGCCTGAGGAGTTTATTCGATGGATAGAAGCTTGTATTTGTACTCCAACGTACACACTCGGTTATAATGGCTTGGTTCACGGGTATTTCAAAGGGAAAAGAGGTCTTCGTCAAGGTGACCCGCTCTCCCCGTATCTATTTGTCATCGTTATGAACTGCCTCTCCATCATGCTGAACAATGCAGCCAGTGCTAGTCGCCTCAATTATCACCCGAAGTGTGAAAAAACCGGTCTCACCCATCTCAGTTTCGCAGACGATCTACTCATCTTCGTCGATGGTTCTGTCGAGTCGGTTCATTGTGTACTACAAGTGCTGCATGAGTTCCAACAGCTTTCTGGTCTTGCTATTAGCCACACAAAAACTAGCTTCTTCTCTTGTGCTGTTCCTCCGGCCACAATTGATGCCATTGCAGTCTCTACTGGCCTTTCACATGCTTCGCTGCCCATTCGTTATCTTGGAGTCCCCTTATGCACCAAAAAGCTTACCCTCGCAAGTTGTGAGCCTCTTCTGCAACAGATCAAAGGAAAAATTACTTCTTGGTCAGCTAGATCGTTATCTTATGCGGGGAGATTACTTCTACTAACAACGGTGGTGGCTGGAATTAATAACTTTTGGTGTTCTACTTTCACCTTACCCAAGAGTTGCATTGCAAAAATAAACTCTATGTGCAGCTCCTTCCTATGGAAAGGCACTGTTGAAGGAAGACACTCGGCAAAGGTGGCGTGGGGAACAATCACAAAGCCCAAGGAAGAAGGTGGTTTAGGAGTCAGAAACCTATCCATATGGAATAAGGCGTGTATGCTTAGACTGGTCTGGATGTTATTCAACCAAGCCGGCTCCATTTGGGTTGCTTGGTATAGGGAAGAAATTCTGGGAGGATCACTGAGCAACTTCTGGTCTATAAGGAAAAGAAACAACTACTCTTGGATGGCCAATAAAATACTCAAATCGAAGGAGTATGTGTATAACTGGATAAAGTTGAGAGTGGGAAATGGTGTTTCTTGCAGGTTTTGGTGGGACAACTGGTCACCTTTCGGGAAGTTAATTGACTACCTAGACGAGGGTAACAGAACTCGACTAGGCATTCCATTAACCACAGTCTTGCATGACATTTACAATGATGGTGTATGGACATTACCGCCAGCCAGAACAGACAAACAAGTGCTGCTTCAAGCCTACCTTACTACACTATCTCTCACTGACGAAGACGACTGTTATGAGTGGGAGATAAATGGTTCCATTTTAGCCAGATTCTCTACTGGTTTCTTCTATGACTGTCTCCGGGAAGTCACTATGTCTCTGCCTTGGACAAAAATAGTATGGATCAAAGGAGGGATTCCTAGACATATCTTTCTGTGTTGGCTACACTACTTGAATAGGTGTCCAACAAAAGATAGACTCATTCAATGGGGACTCAACACTGACCCGACATGTCTACTATGCAATTCTGCACCAGAGACTAGAGATCACTTATTCTATCAGTGCAGTTACTCTTGGCATCTATGGCAACCCGTTGCCCTAAGATGCAGTTTTACTCCTTCACAGCAATGGAATCAAACGATATCAGACCTTCAAGCTATACCGGCCGCAAGTACTACTTCACAGCTTATTCTACTGGCTTGGCAAAGTACTATGTACTACATATGGACTGAGAGGAATAGTAGACTCCACAACTTGATATGCAGATCTTCTGATTTCCTCTTCTTGCAGATTGATTCTTCCATCAGAAACAGAATATCCAGCAGGAGATCTGATAATCCTAGAAACTCTTCCCGAATGATGCAGCAATGGTTCTCCACTGATCTTTGATTCCTCATAAATGCTTACTGGACCGTCGACTACTTACTTCTCTTACACTCAACTTGGTTCCTATTTTGTGTTTCTTAACGGTTAAATTACTAGATTTCTCTGAAGTCAAAACACTGCCTCAAGGCTTGTATTCTCTTCTTTTATTTATCTAATGCATAGAAGGCTCTTTTCAAAAAAAAAAATAATTAGCGGGCCGTATGATTGGAGAAGCCCATTCACTGAGCAATAGGCTTTTGCTATTGTTAGCTTTCAAGATTATTTCTTTCTTTGTTGGTCAACATTATTTTCTTCTTTCTTTATACGTACTTAGCCAAAAGAAGGAAGTAATCTTAATTCATATCTTCTTGTAAAACTATGACTTGTTAAGACCAAACCAGTCCATAACACATCAGCATTACTATCCCCCAATTAATTAATTACACTCATTTCCTTAAATGTTTTTTTTCACCTTCGATGTTAAGAAAGGGATTAGTTTTTAGAGATAAAATAAAAAGTGTATTTAAAGATAATACGGTCCTCACAAACTCTTTACCATTCACCAAGACGGCAAAAAAGAGATGTCGACAGTTTCACCCTCCTCGCAACTAGTTCAGGTGGTTCCAGACAACCAGAACAACACTGGCGTCTCCTATGCTTCGGTCAAGTACGAAGATCTTGTCCGTAACTCCGACATCTTCCTGGAACATCTCAGAGCTCTTCTCGGATTGCACGGGAACACACTCAGGTGAGTTTCATTTTCATTCCCTCGTGTTTGGTCTTTTTTCTTTTTTGACTGTTTTGTTGTGTTTAAAGATTGTAAAATAAAGAAAATAAAAACTAAACTTTCGTTTGTGGGTATTGTTAGTTTCTCGTGTTGATGTAATTGAATGGGTTTGATCTTTTGTTCAGTGATTGTAAAACTCGACATGCAGCTTATTTTGTTGCGGTTTGAGATTGGTTAGAGTTGTTGATATGTTGTGTGTTAAGATGAAACATCATGAAAGCAGAAGCGTTACGTTTTTTGTGCTTAGTGGATATTCTAATTTAGGGTTGTTTAATGGAATCTGTATTGGTGACACATCCTTTATGGATGATTGATTCCTTAATATATGCAGGACTTGCGTTTATGTCACTGTTCAATTGGGTTTATAGTCTTCTTTGTATGTGTGTTTGGAAACTTATCTTGTTCATAAGGAAACTATAATCAAATTGGATTTGGTGTTTACTAATCTGAAATATTTGTGATTTAAGATCTAATGAACAAGTTTAGGGCTTTATATGTTTTCTTTGGATTGAAAACATTGTTATGTTTAAAAGGGTTCCTACGGTGGGAGGGAACACTCTGGACCTGCATAGGCTTTTCGTGGAGGTTACATCTCGTGGTGGGATTGAAAAGGTATGATTAGTTAATACTGTCAATGATCAGAAACTACTCAGTTATATTGTTATTTGTTCTATTTGAGTATTGAAAATCTGTAATTTTTTTTTGTGTGTGTGTTAATTTTATAGGTGATTAAGGAGAGGAGATGGAGGGAAGTGATTGGTGCATTCAACTTTCCGAACACAATCACAAGTGCTTCATTTGTGCTGAGGAGGTACTACCTCAAGTTCCTTTTTCAGATGGAGCATGTCTATTACCTCAAGCAATCTGATTCTTCAATGAAATCAGCAGGTCTTTTACAACACTAATGTTCTTGTTTTCTTGTTTCTTTCCTTTACTTTGTAACATGCTGAGGACACCATAACTCTCTATGATTTTCAGAGGAAGCACTGCAGAGCCTGTCCCTAAACCTCGAGGAAGGTATTACAAAAGTTTATCTAACTCTGTAGCTTTATTTTTCTTTATTCATGAATTAGCTTGTAGCATTCAAAAGTTTATCCAGTGGATTGAGTTTATTATAGCTTCTCTTTATATAAGTCACCCTTTCATTTGACATCCAGGTTCATTAGTTTTCTCACTGTTTCTGAGTTAAGTGGTTACAATAGCTTCTCCATATATAAGCCATGTCTACTGCTTCATTCATTCAACATTCAGGTTCATTCGTTTCGGTTGATGTGCCTTGAATCTGATGTTACATCACATACATCATACTAGTACATCATACTGACGTTGCATTATGAATGTCATGGTGGGCTTAGGTCCATGAGTCCTTATAGTATAGTGTAGGTTTTTTAGTGTGGGATGCTAGATCTCTCTTTGCCCGTGGACGTAGCCAAGTTGGTGAATCACGTTAAATTTTTGTATCATTAGTCCATCGTTTCATTCATCTGCTTCCACATTTGTTCCTTCTCATGTCTGTTACAACAGTTTCCTCACTGGTTAAAACATTTCTGAGTTAACTTGTTCCAAATATGGCTCAATATCCAAGCTCTATTTGCTTCCATTGCTTATCCGTTTTAACTGCTTAAGACTACCGCACTTTGTGTGTGATTGAATTGTCACCTTATGGAACTTGCAGGCGCTGATGAACCGCTAATTGGGAGTATGGTAGACGGAGTCGTTGATGGGAAGTTCGAAGGTGGATATCTGGTGACGATGAAAGTGGGTTCTCAAGTGATGAAAGGAGTGCTTTACCATGCTAGTCAGCCACAACAAACCATGGGAACACCTTCAGCCACCATGGTACCATCATCCCAACGCCGAGCTAAGAAGAAAGCAAGAGGGGCTGAAGTTGATTCTCAGAAACCCAAATGCCACAGGAGTGGCTACAACTTCTTCTTCGCTGAGCAGTACGCTAGGCTCAAACCTGAGTACCATGGAAAAGAAAGGATCATCACCAAGATGATAGGACGCATGTGGGGCAATCTCTCCGAACCTGAGAAACAGGTAAACTGACTTACTTAGTCATCATCAAACCATCAAAATCCACATTGTTATTAAGCTTACAGTTTGATTTATCATCTTCTTACAGGTTTATCAAGACAGAGGAGTTAAGGATGTGGAGAGGTACAGAACTGAGATGCTGGAGTACAAGTCTGCACATGAAGCAGGAGCTTCTGCTTCTGCTCAGTAGTCTTTTTCTCTCTTTATGTTGTTGTCTTCTTTCTCTATGACATTTCTCTTTCTTTCTTCTCTGGACAAGTTCTTTTTTCTTTTATAAATGGATATTTAAGTCTTTGATCAGTTGCAGAACATGCCATGTTTATGGTTTTAGGGTTAGTACAGAGGTTACTAACTGCGCGTTAATGTCTTTCTTCTTGTTTTGCTTAATGATATCTCATATCAGTTCTCTTCTTGTTTTGCTTAATGATATCTCATATCAGTTCTCTTTTTGTTTTCAACTTGGGAATATATATATTTTCTGTTGTTGCAGAAACTTGAATTAACTATTATCATTAGCCTAACAAATTTGCAAATCTTAATAGACATGACACTAATTATATTATCAAAAACCTTAAACATGAGTGAAACACCTAAACACATTACAAATAACTAATTACATTCTGCCAGTAGTTTTCAATTCTCATTTGATCTGTCAAACAACAACAAAATCTATTTATATAACATAGATGTTGACAAGTATGTTTCTCGAATCACATTAAGAGTTTCAACTTGGTCAGCATTGTTTGATAATGAATTAATAATGCAATGAGCGATTATGATGCCAACATGTCATATTTGGCAAGAATGCGTTCAAGACAACAAAAAACTTTTGTGATGACACTTCATTGATGTTTTCAAAAGTAAAACAACTAACTGTACACATCTTGAACCCTTAGAAGACCAGACATAAGGAAACAAACACACAAGCCGCCAAAGGAAATAAAAGACACTAACTACATAGCATTTGCACAACACACTGACCATTTACACCTTTAAGAGATTGCTTTTGCTTCTGTTGCTGTATTAGCCCTCTCTCTCTTTATTCCTTGGACGGGTTGTGTATACTTCTCTTCTTGCTTAAAGAAACGAATCAAAGTAGGAATAGTTTCTGCGCCGATGATACTCAAGGAGGCTACCATAAGTGCGGTCCCATACCCCAATGAAGAGCGCCTCTGTGTCAGGACTGAATGATATTCCAGAAATCTCCCCAAAGAAGTCTATTTCCTGCTCTGTTTCATACCCCTTTGAGACGTCAAAAACATGGACAAAGTCCGCCGGTTCAGCCATGGCCATGTATTTCCCATCAGATGTGTAGCGGATTGACCGGATTGCTCCAAGATTACCCTTCAAGACAGCAACGGACTGAGACAAGTTACGGATGTCCCATACACGGCAGGTCTTGTCTTGGTTTCCAGTTGAGAAAGTGATGCCGTCAGGATGCCACGCGGAAGCAAAGGAATAGTCAAAATGTCCTGATAGTGTTTCCAGCGTCTGTAGATGAAGTTCCAACGATTAAAACACATACTGGTGAGGTGACCAACCATTTGAGACTAACTTGCATACTTGGGTCCAGGATCGGAAAAGATTTGTACCTTTCCTGTGTTGGGGTCTACTATAAGTCCCTCAGGATTGTCACCAACAATAGCTAGTAATTTACCATTGGGACTCAAAGATGCATGCTGTACCAACAAATGGAAAACAAAAGAACACCATTTTGGTTAGATGATTCAGAGTTATGCTAAATTAAAAAGGAAAACCCATGAAGAAGCAAAGGACTTTACATTCACTGGCCAAGGAAAAGAAAAATGCTTAACAAGCTGGTATCTCTCCATGTCAAAATCTCTAACTCCACAGTCATTATTCGAGGCAGTAAAATGAAGAGCACCACTATGAACAGATGACAAAAACTAAGTTAGAAGCAGTGGCTCTAACAATTATATGTAGACCCTTTCAGCAAAAACCTGGGTTTGTTGTAGATCTCAATAGCATTGGTAATAGCATTATCATCATAAGTAGTACGAGAGCAAAAACTGACGCCTGGTCTATCAAGATGCTGAAACCAATGCAGAAAAGCAGAAATAGATGAAGCTTGTCAGTAGTAAGAAAAAAAACAGTGACTACTCAATAATCAATCAATATTATGTAGAGAGACTCTTAACCTTGCAGATAAGTTCTCCTTGAAATCCACCAGCAACAAGAAAGTCGTCTTTTACAGCAAGTGTACTCACTTGAGTCTGTGTAAACCCTTCCAGCAAGCTTCCAGGATGTTTCTAAATGCAGCAAACAATCAACTTATAATAATAACATAGTTGGAATCCAAGTTGAGTGGCATAAAACTAACCTCGGATGGTGCAACATGACCACGAACATTGAGAACTTCCTTCTTTCCAAACGTTAGAGAAGAATAATGTGTCAGCAGGAAGTTTGACATAAGATATACGTCGTGCTTGGATGTTGCCCACACCAAGTTCCTCAACTATGAAAAACCAATAAAGATTCCTCAACACACAATAAGTAAATGGAATCACAAAGAACCAAGACTAGTCCTAAAAAAGGAACCTGGAAATGAAGGATAGTAGATTTGATAGATCTTGAATTACGCCAGAAGTCATAGAACTGTGTCCCTTTCTGTGTGACATTGCAAACCTGAAACAATGATGCATATTAACTATTAAGTCAGAGGCTGTGCTAACCAAAAAAATAAATAAATGAGAAACTATTTTTAACCTTATCTGATGATTCTCCAGAGTTGGGGACGTTTTCATAGTTCTTATACTGTTGTAACCTAGTTTGTCTGTATTTATCTCTAGAGATACTAAGCCTGTCCCAAGGAATCCCCTGGATATCTTTCCCTTTTCTAGCTTGTTCAGCTGAGGTATCAGCTATTTTATTATTCTGTAAAACCATATGTAACACTAAGTCATTATCATTATAAGGTTGGGAGAAAAGAAAAAAACAGAGCAAGAAACTATACAGAGTAGTCAAATTCTTCGACGTCAGAATCTGACGCAGCACCACCGCGGCCAGTGAACTCATCATCAACCATATCATCAGCATCTTGCATCTCATGATCATCTTCCATGTACTCCGCAGCATCATCTCTTTGGTAATTGGACATTCTCTCTTTTTCTTTTAGCAAGAGGTCTCCACCTGCTGCATATACAAAACATATTAGAAGAGCAGAGAGAAACAAAAAAAAACATGCAAGTTCCTGGAGTTGTTGCTGAAGATCAAGGACAAAACACAGTTCCGACACACTTCAAAAAGGGTGTTAAAGCATCAGAGTCGCCGATAGAATTGGAAAGAAAAAGACAAAACAAGAAACACATCTGAAAGAATTAAAATTCGGCCAGTTCATGCGCACAACGCACAAACCCTAACAATCACATCTAAATATATACATATATGAAAAGAATAGATTAAGGTGGGTTACACACAAACCCTAGGAGGAATGATTTGCAGGAATCAAAACGAACACGAACTTCTTTGTTTTTTCAAAAATTTCAGGAACTAATCCGAAAATATAGTAATCCTAATTTCAATTTCGGGGTCATGATGAAAAAATAATAATAAATAATAATAGAATCGGCCGCGAGAGTACAACCTTAAAACGAAAACGGGGAAGAAGAGAGAGATTGAACAGCCGAATTTATCGAGAATTTTTATCGGAATCTAGTTTAGTTGAATTAACCGCATCTATCTATCTACAATAATGTCATAAAGTTATTATTTTAACAAGATTTGGCTTTCAGACATTTTTTTTTGACATGTTCACCCCTTGCTTTAATCCGCCTCAAAATTTCACACAGTTCACTCTATGAGGATAGGTTTGTCTTTCTCTATTTTTAATTAAACATTATCTTCAGACACAGAGACATATACTACTGTGCACTACTTTATTATCCCCAATAAAACCCCACATCGTCTTGTTATGGTAATGGTCCCATAACAAATACTCCACTATTTTTAATTTTTACACACACAACTCCTTGTTAAATTCAATCAATCTCATTAAAAATATCACAATGTTTAATGGATTCAGCAAATGAATGACAAAGTAATCATTTTTTATAAGTGTTTTACAAAATCTTAGATGTTAAAACTACCTTTTCTCAACTCTTTAAAACATGTATCGTTCTGAAAATTTCCGAATGTTTTTGATGTCCTAGCCTCTTTGGATTATTGGGCATGGGTCATATAAATGGGCTTTAAGGTTTGTCTGAGGAATAAATAAACAGCCCATTCAATAAGTACGCAAAAAAAAAAGACGCCGTTGCCGGGGATCGAACCCGGGTCACCCGCGTGACAGGCGGGAATACTTACCACTATACTACAACGACTTGTGATAGATTCCACAAAACAAATTTAATAACTCAACAAATGGAACCAGCTAAGCCTAGAACCAGCCACCAGAACTGAGTATTTATTGTAGTTGATTCAGTCTTTATCTGAATCCATACAAAATCATTTTACGTATTAACTTTTTACTAATGTTATTCCGTCTGAACTTTTTACTGATATAATTTTCACTGTTATTCATAAAAGTAAAAAATGGAGAATTACAAATCACACAAGAGAATCAATTTCCAATTTTTTTCATAAGAACATTGTAAAGTAACAAAACTTGTAACCTTCTAAAAGTCACTAAGCATATTCATTTTTTTCTGTGGAAGGAAAGCCAAAAGGAATAACCTTTACTTGTTCCAAACAAAACTTTCAAAACGTTTAACTTGATTCAAGTATATGGAAACAAACCACATTAGAATCAGATCTACATCTTCGTGTTCATGAGATCATCAGCTTTTAGTTAAGACCCACCTTGCTTCACACCAGACTCTCTTCCCACGTGATTTATATAGCATCTAACCAAAACAAAAATACAACAGAACAATATGAAAAAAGTCCATCAGGCTGTTCTTGTTAAAATGCAAGCAGTTCTCTGTAAGGAAAACTGCAAAGAAACTCGTTTCAGGTATTCAAATGAACCAACCAACTAACCTTCATGAGGATCTTCGTGTACAAAGAAACTGGCAGCTACTATCAAATAACAAAGAATGAGCATCAATCCTTTGAAGTAATTCGATGTCCCTTCCTGTGTTACGTTACAAAAAGATCAATCATCACTTATTAGTTTTCTATTACTATTTACTACCATTATCATCCTATAAGGTGGACTTCTTTACCCCACCTGGAGAAAGAAAGCTACTACTATAACGGTGATGAACAGCATCGCTGTCTCAAAAAGCTGGAAGTTCAGGTCCATCTGTTCACCCATCATCCATCCAATCACCACGCAGAACGGGACCTAACCATCTCAAGCAGTAACAGAGATTAATTTAACAAGCCTCTTGTTGGCTAAAGATGATATACAGCTCTTGCAATGTATTCATGTTACATACCACGAACATGGAGATTTGGATTGAGGAACCAATAGCCACTCCCAAGGACAGATCCTGTAGAGGTCAAACAAAGTTCAACTATGTCTCAAAGGCGAATGAAGAGTCTATTCAACTCAAGAACTACTTTGCCTACCAGTTTATCTTTCATGGCAAACATGATAGCGCCTGCATGCTCTGCTGCATTCCCAACTATAGGAAGCAAAATGACACTGATAAATGCTATCGGTATGTTCCAAGAGACCGAGGCACCCTGAGAAAAACAATTACACAAGCCAAGTTTATTTACATTACTTAGTTGTGGTGATGGTCGAGCAAAAGTACTGCAATGTAAGCCAGTGAATGTAGGCCAAGATAACTAGGGAAAAGCAATGTTGATTACCTCTATGGCATCAACAAGATAGCCAGAGAGAAGAGAGACCCAAGCAGTCAAGATTGAGAGCCATATGATAGCTTCCCACTTGGAGATCTCAGGATCTTCATCTTCAGCTGAGGTTTCTTCGTTCTGATTTGTTTCCTAGAGTTCACAGCATATAGAGAGTTACACAAACCATTTGGTTTATATATACATATAATGGATAGTCTTGAAACAACAAACCTCTTCAAGAGGGCTATAAGAATTAGACTGGCTCTTTAACTGAAAGAAGAGGTAAGCAGCATAGGCTATAAGCATAATGCAACTGCTGAACCTTGACAGGGCCATCTCTGATGATCCTGCATGAACCTCACTATGCGTGTAGTGAAGAACAGCCGGGAAGAGTATCCCCATGACAGCCATCAAAAGCAATCCTGAGTTCACAACTGCAATTCCCTGGATGCAGAAGAACAGTGGTCAATAAACAAAAACCACACAAGAGAAAGAAAAGTGGATAAAGGACTATTACTTTGTCAAAGACTTGGTCTTTCTGGTAAAACACTAGACCACCGCAGAAGAAAGCGCAGCCAAGTACAAGCAGCATGTTAGACAGAATCGATCCTAGTAATGTCAGCTGAACTACACGTATCATTCCATTTTTCAAAGCGAAAATCGATATGATCAGTTCTGTCACATTCCCGAATGTAGCATTTAAGAGGCCTCCAACTACAAAATTTGTATAGCATGTCAAAAAACTATCATGAAAGAAAGACACTGCATGTTAAAGAAGAACCAAGTGATACCAGTTGGGCCTGTGTAAAACGCCAGTTGCCTGTTTCAAATAAGCCAATACTTATTCATAAGTCACACAGCCAGAACAATAGTACGTTAAAGTTTGTGCTATAAGTGCTTACTCTGTAGCATATCCTAGACGTTCAGCCAGTGGTGTAATGCCTATTAAGCTCAGCAAGAACACCCACCCCTGAGGAGCAAGGGAAAGAATGATTACTTAAGTTTCAACTCTTAGAACATGGAACGAGACTACTAGTAATTAGTACACTAAACTCCAGCAATTCACCTTACTATCAATCATGTAGTGGACCAATATTGCTAGAGGACCGAAAGGTAACAACAGATTGAGTTTGTTAGATAAAATCACGATCTTGATGCTCCTAAGAACACTGTTCTTTGGTGATTTAGTTGTGTGTTCATGGAACCTTGGAGAAAGTGATCCTTGCTCCATTAAAGAAGCTGCTTTAGTTTGCGTGGCATCTTCTTCTTTTCCAAATAGACTTTTGTGCTCAAGATCATTAACAGACCCCATCTGTTACAGTGAATCATCTTTTCATTAAGATAATCTGTACAAAAGCTCAGGCAGCCCAGAAATAAAAGACCATGTTGCCCTGTGAACTTACTTCAACTTGTGCTTCGATAAGAGCCGGGACTTTACAATGACTCATAACCTCGTGCTACCCAAAAACATGGACCAAGGATAATGCAACCTGGGACCCTTGTATGAGATCTAAGTTGCAAACACACTTGCACCTACACTGCTGGAAAACATTCAAAGCCTATATAAAGGCAGAGTCTTTGTGGGTAACCGTTACTTCACATTAGGGAAACAATCATATAAAAGCAAGCAAAGATTACTCATTCCTTTATGAACAATCTCTAAAACCCTAATCTAAAGACCTTACAGCAGAGAGAAACTCCATGAAATAAGGAAGAAAGAAAGAAAAAGGAGGCAACTTTACCACGAAGTCAACGAAGGGTCAGAGAAGAAGAATCGAACAAGTTGAAGAAAACCAAATCAGAGCATAAACAACAACGACTTTGAAGTTTCTATTTCTTCTTCTGTTCTGCTGGAGACGAAGGAGATATTAACTTTGATTATCAATCTTGGATCAAAGGATTGAACTGAAGATCGAAGCTCAGAAATGGAGCAAGATCGAGGAAGAAGATGAACGATATTAACTGTCAAGTTTGTTATTCAGCTCAAAATTACTCAATGTACAAAATGTTTCTTTATATAGAGCTGGTTAAGCCAAAGGAAACTTAAACCAGGATAATGTTAATAACCGGAACTAAACCAATGACTAAACCATCCTAATATACCCCCCTCAAGTCGATATCTTCGTAACGGGAAGATAGAGACTTGACAAAGATAAACGATGCAGCATGGAGAGGAAAGGACCCGGATGCAGTGGCTTAGTCAAGATATCAGCAAGCTGGTTACCAGAAGAAACATGAAGAGTGATAAGACGACCAGCTTTGATTTGATCCCGAACAGTATGACAATCGATCTCAATATGTTTTGTACGCTCATGGAACACCGGGTTGTTGGCAATATGAATCGCGGATTTGTTGTCACAGAAGAGCTTCGGTATACAAGTCATAGTAACATGAAGATCGACAAGTAATTGTTGTAGCCAAATCAACTCACATGTAACCAAAGCTAAGCTTCTATACTCTGCCTCTGTACTGCTTCGACTAACAACAGCTTGCTTTTTAGACTTCCAGGAGATGAGAGACGTTCCAATGTAGACACAAAAGCCAGTAACTGAACGCCGAGTATCCTTGCAAGTCGCCCAGTCAGCATCCGCAAAAGCATTGAGACAAAGATCAGCATCAGAAGCATACATCAAACCTTGCCCCGGGTTCGCCTTAAGATATCTGAGAATCTTAAGTGCTGCTTGATAATGAATATCAGTAGGAGCCGAAAGAAACTGGCTAAGTTGATGAACTGCAAAAGTAATATCAGGCCTGGTAATGCACAAGTAGAGCAAACGACCAATGAGTTCTCTGTATTGTGTAGGCGTAGGTAATAAGTTCCCAAGATCCTTTGTAAGATGAAGTGTCGGATCCATGGGAATCGAACTAGGCTTGCAACCAAGAAGACCATAATCATCAAGGAGATTCAGTGTATACTTGCGTTGACAAACCGAGATACCCTTAGATGAACGAGCAATTTCCAATCCAAGAAAGAACCTTGCGGGACCAAGATCTTTGATCTTGAACTCAGACCGAAGCAACGTTTTGAGTTGAAGAACTGCATCATCATCATTACTCGCAATCATGATATCATCCACATATACCAAAGCCGCCACAAAAGAAGAGCCAGTGACCTTCACAAAAAGAGTATTATCTGCTGGAGACTGAACAAAATTAGCTCCCAATAGCACTGAGGAAAAACGCTTATACCATTGACGACTGGCTTGTTTTAAACCATAGAGAGACTTACGAAGTCTACAAACTGGATTAGGTGGTAAAATAACACCAGAAGCAGGCGTATAGCCTTGAGGTAGACTCATGTAAATCTCCTCATCAAGATCACCATGCAAGAAAGCATTGGAGACATCCATCTGACTGAGTTTCCAGCCTTTAACAGATGCAAGACTGAGCAGGAGCTTAACACTAGTTAGCTTTGCAACAGGTGAGAAGGTTTCCAAGTAATCAACACCTTCTTGCTGAGTGAAACCCTGTGCAACTAACCGTGATTTATGACGCTCCACAGTCCCATCAGCATTATACTTGATGGTAAAAATCCACTTACAACCAACCACATTCTTCCCCAAAGGCAAAGTCACAACATCCCAAGTTCTATTTTGTTCAAGAGCATCCAGTTCCACATTCACTGATTTATTCCAGACATCAGAAGTCATTGCTTGTTTAAAATTCTTGGGTTCACGATCAAGAGTATAAGCAAGGGTATAGGCGTGAAAGGGAGGAGATAAAAGGTCATAAGAAAGAACAGAGGATATTGGATACGGAGTGGGGAAAACAGGGGTAGGATTTTGTGAAGAGGAAGATATGTGTTTAGAAGTGGTAATAGAAGGAACAAGATTACAATGATACTCAGACAGATAGTTTGGAGCTCTAGTAGTTCGTTTTGGTCTAACTAAATGTTCTGCATTAACATCAACATCCTGTGTCTCAATATCAACAACCGCAGGAACAGTCCTAGTAGTAGAAGATGATGGATGGACAGAACACTCAGAATGCATCGAAGGCAAAGGCATAGAATCCACAAAATGCAACGGAGAAGGCATAGGCAATATTGTGTTAGGAAACATATCTACGACTTCATTTAAAACAGTCTCTGTTTTAAAAGGAAAATCGTTTTCATGAAACACAACATTACGCGAGATAAAAACCGAATGGGATTCTAAATCCAAAAGCTTGTAACCTTTGTAACCCATAGGATAGCCTAAGAAAATGCACGGAATCGCTCTCGGAGAAAACTTGGTTCTATCTTTCACCAAAGTGGATGCATAACACAAGCAACCAAACGTTTTAAATTGAGTATAAGAAGGAGCAGTACCTGTCAAACATTCATACGGAGAGACATTCTTAAGCAATGGTGAAGGCAAACGATTAATCAAAAACGCAGCTGTTTGAACACAATCACTCCAATATGGTAAGGGGATATTAGACTGAAAAAGTAAAGACCGAGCAACGTTAAGCAAGTGCTGATGTTTTCTTTCAACTACAGAGTTTTGTTGAGGTGTATATGCACAAGAAAAGTAATGAATCATTCCTGTTTTGGCAATAATGTCATGAAAAGCTAACTCAGGTGCATTATCAGATCGAATAGCTTTGATATTTGCATGAAACTGAGTCGACACAAGCTTGAGAAAAACAGGAAAAACAATTGAAACATCACTTTTATTTTTCAACATGTAAACCCAAGTCACTCTTGTACAATCATCAACCAAAGTAAGAAAATATTTGAAACCTTCAACAGACTCAACACTAAAAGGACCCCATATATCTAGATGAACAAGATCAAATGGTTTCAAAGACAAGTTGTTCTGAGAAGTAAAAGATAATCGTTTTTGTTTGGCCAATGGACATATGGAACAATGAGAATCAGGAGAAGCATCAGTCTTGAAAGGTGGTAAAATTGAAGTAAGTTTTTGCAATATCATTGACGAAGGATGTCCTAAACGGCGATGCCAAATTCGTTCATCAAGTGAGATAGAACCACAAAAAGAACCAAGCAAAGAAGATGATGATGAAGGCGATGTATGAGATGGTGATGCAATGTCTAAGATGTATAAGTTGTGATGTAAGCTACCCTTCCCAATCATCAAGCCCTGAGAAAGTTCCTGAATAAAACAACCATGAGGAAAGAAATGAGTTGCACACATCAAGGATCTTACTAAACAGCTAACACTGATCAGGTTGAAATGGAAATCAGGAACATGAAGAACATTATACAGGATCAGGGACGCAGTGATATGAATTGTACCAGTATGTGTAATAGGAACCTTACTTCCATTAGGTAGTGTTACTGATACACTAGACACTGGTGTTAATGCAGAAAATAAACCTAGATCAGAACAAACATGGCTAGAAGCTCCACTATCAATTATCCAAGCATTTTGTGGAAGAATGGAAGATAATGTGGAAAGGCAATGGTTCTGAAATTGTAACTGGTTATTGGAACAGGTAAGGTTTAAAGAAGGAAAGGGAATATTACCAGAGGTAGAAGTAGAAGCCATTATACCATGATCTGTAATAGATGCTTTCGAATTCATCAATGAGGAAGGAACTGAACTCTCTTGAGCTCGAACATGAGTATTGAACTGAGCAATAAGACCTTGAATCTGTTGTGGTGTGAAATTCTGCATAATGACATTACTCCCTCCAATCGGATGATCCGGAACTAAACCAGGAACAGAGTAAGATAATCCTGCTGGAGCATATACATTGGCAATTGCATTCGCAGTATGAGCAGGTGTCAAAGGCATCTGAACCTGAGCTTGCACTGGTGAAGTTCTAGACTGTGACTGATTCTTATTCATGTAAGTAGAACCATGAGTCTTGTAGCCCGGAGGAAATCCATGGATCTTAAAACACTTTTGAATAGTGTGTCCAGACTTGCCACAATGTGTGCATATCGGTCTCTGAGATTGACGAGCTGTGTAAGCAGCAACATACGCATTATCATCCTTAGATATATCAGCTGTACTCTGAAAAGCAACACTATCAAGGCGTGTCAACGGTTTAATGGAACGTTGTCTCTCATCCTGAGTAACAATGTTGAATGCTTCCTCAATGGTTGGAATAGGCTTTAACATCAAAATATGTCGACGAGTCTGATCATAAGATTCAGAAAGTCCCATAAGAAACTTTGTTACTCGACTTCGTTCTTGAAGTTTCTCCCAAAGAGCAGCAGCTTCACATTCACATTTACCGCATGTACACACCGGAAGTTCAACATAATTCTTGTGTTCTTCCCATAAAGTCACAAGCTCTGTGTAATACGTCGATACATCCATTGATCCTTGTTCAATCTTACTCAGCTTTTGTTCAATATCAAATACACGAGGTGCATCATCTTGCTTGAAACGAGCTAAAAGATTCTTCCATATACCTTCAGCTGTATTGATGAAAAGTAAGCTTTGACCAATCTTCTTAGAAACTGAGTTCATCAACCACGTTGCTACCATATCATTGCAACGGGACCAGGCACCATAATCACGATGATTAGATGCAGGTTTGAGAACCGTTCCATCTATAAAGCCAAGCTTATTACGCACATTCAACGCCATACGCATAGATCGTCTCCAAGAATGAAATTCAGAAGCAGTATTCAAACGATCAGTAACAAGAACAAGACCAGCATGATCATTATTATGCAGATAATAAGGATTATCATAATGATCAGCTGCATATCTCTCAGGCGGAGTAGCCATTGAAGATGCCATATAAGCAAAAGAAAGAAATGAATCCGATGAAATTCCAAGACGTCAAAGATAACGAAGGCACAATCGAAGAAGATGAAAGTAACAAAGAGCGATCTGAAAGATGAAATCCCTAATCGCGATGCATAAGAGATTGAAGAATCGCGAAAACAGAGTTACCGGAAAGCTCATCGTTAAGCGGAAGAACAGTGTTTGTGCTCTGATACCATATTAACTTTGATTATCAATCTTGGATCAAAGGATTGAACTGAAGATCGAAGCTCAGAAATGGAGCAAGATCGAGGAAGAAGATGAACGATATTAACTGTCAAGTTTGTTATTCAGCTCAAAATTACTCAATGTACAAAATGTTTCTTTATATAGAGCTGGTTAAGCCAAAGGAAACTTAAACCAGGATAATGTTAATAACCGGAACTAAACCAATGACTAAACCATCCTAATAGGAGAGAGAAGTCAAAGCGTGATTTGAATTGATTAGAATAATAATAAAAAAAAAGTTGATGAACGTGATTCCGTGATCTGGATGGCGGTGTAGAATAGAATCCTTTGGATCTCAGATTATGCTAGTAGAAGAAGAGCACGAGACCGAGGAAGTTTCCTTCTTGGTTCAAAGTTGAAACCAACCTTTCATCAGTTTGAAGAAACACAAGTTTTTTTTTTCTTTTACTGAATTGAATATAAGCAGAAGACGCATAACGGAACCGTTTAATGTTGTCCTTAAAAAAAATAACCCGCGAATCTTACTTTTATATATCAGAATAAAGTGAAATTAATTCATTTGGGTTTCGAATATTTTTTTTACAAATCACTGACAAACAGGTGCAAAAGTTTTAATCGTAGTACAAATTTTTAGAAAATTTACCTAGTGACAAAGACATTAATTTCTTTTCTTTCTTTCAAATCCATTACATGGAATGATGATTATATTTTTTGAAGGTAAAATGAGAAAAAATCGAACTAAACTGGAAAAATATATTTAAAGTATAAATATGAAGATTGCTGATAGACTTATAAATCTATACTGCAAGGTGATTTTTCGCATTCGAGCTCTCACGTTAAAATTAGAGTGGTCAAAGTCGATGATATCTTTAATGAATTTTATATATAATCTATATACTATTATTTGCGAGGTAATTTTTCGCATTCAAGCTCTCACGTTAAAAGTTAGAGTGGTCAAAGTCGATGATACCCTTAATGAATTTTATATATAATTAATTATATAATCAAAAATGAATTTTTATTAATAATATTAATTTTCTAAGATAAATCTTATATATTGTGTTGTTATCTTAAAACATATCTTTCAATTTTAAAAATAAGAAAAAAACATGTGGATAATAGTATAGATATCTATACTATTATTTGCGATAGGGCTGGGCAAATAAATCAAAACCCGAAAACCCGAACCGAATCCGATCCGATAAAAAGGAATCCGAACCAATCCGAACCCGACATAAATACCGAATGGATCTTGTTTTATGGTATTTTGGGTTATGGGTATTATCTGAACCAAACCCGAACTTAAATGGATATCCGATAGAACCCGAAACATTTAAAACCCTAAAAAGATCTTGTACCAAACATCATCTCATTCCTAATATGTATCTGAAATACATTAAGATATTAAACATTTAAAATAATTATCTATTACATAAATATTGGTGGTTCTATTATATGAAAGTTGATGTTTGAAGGTGGCGGTTGAAGCTTAAAGTTTTTAGATTTTGGTTTTGTTTTCACTGAACAATGTTTCTCATTTTATGAGAACTTGGTTTTTGTTTTATTCTTTCATTTATTTGTTTTTTTCTATTAATAAATATATTTACATTTCATTTGATTTTGAATGATCACGTTTGATGTTTCTTTCTTATTTTTGAATCAATTTTACTTACTTTTTAGTTATAAAATAGTTACAAATTATATACTTTAAAACCGAAGAACCAATTTACTTATGTTTTGGTTATAAAGTAAGTACAAATCATGTATTTTTAAATTGAAGAACCGATTGGGACCCCAACCCGAAAGTACATCGGGTTATACCGGTTCTTCAAAGATTTACTAACCCCGACCCGAACCCTATAGAACCCGAACCGGTCCCGAACCGAGCTTTCATATAATCCGAATGGGGCTGATTTTGATAAACCCAAAAACCCAAAATCCGATTGGACAAAACCGAAACCCGATTGGGACCCCGAATGCCCATGCCTAATTTGCGAGGTGATTTTTCGCATTCAAGCTCTCACGTTAAAAGTTAGAGTGGTCAAAGTCGATGATACCCTTAATGAATTTTATATATAATTAATTATATAATCAAAAATGAATTTTTATTAATAATATTAATTTTCTAAGATAAATCTTATATATTGTGTTGTTATCTTAAAACATATCTTTCAATTTTAAAAGTAAGAAAAAAACATGTGAATAATAGTATAGATATGTGAATATTTCCTTTTAAAAATACAACTTAATAATAAATATATATATATATACATATTTATTTTTGTGATTTTTTTGGTATATATATATAAATAATAAGTTATTATACTGATTTTTGAATAAATAAATTATAAAATAATAAATATTTGTAAAACGATTAAGCCCGTACATGCGGACAAAATACCTAGTATAGATTGATTACAAAAAACTTTGACCAAAAAGAAAAAAAAAAAGATTGATTACAAAAAACATGGCATGTATCCCACTATCTATTATATATTGGATCGCCAATAATGATCCATAAGTTGATAAATCTTCCAACTGAATCGAGACTAGGGATTAAGTTTCAACCCCACTTGTTTATGCTAGTTATGATAGACCTTGAATATTTTTTAAATAAATAGTTTTCTTTACATATATTTTTTCTATTTCAAGTTGTCGTTCTAAGTTTATACAAACATAAATTAAAAAATATTTAATTTTATATATTTTTAAAATAAAAACATTATTATCAATACATCTAACCATATTTCAACAAACAGAAAATTGAACAGATAATATTATTAATAAATTTTGCATTAAAAATTGAAAACGATATTTATTTAAAATAAAAAATTTATCATACAACGACAAGTAATTTGAAACGGAGGGATTATATATCATGATTATTTTGAGTTTGAATTTAATTGGTTTTCTCCTTTCCTTTTCTATCTTATTAAATTTTACTAAATACTCTATCTAAATCAAGGCGGCCCATTAGATCGTGCCGCCCGGTTTGCAAAAGCTTTAACAAATACTAGATTTTGACCCACCCGCGCTTAAGAAGCGCGGGTATTTTGGTTGTTGATAATTAGATATAATTTGAATGAATTTATAATTATTTATTTGTTTTAAATAATTTTAAAGATGTTATATTATAATATATGAGTTTAAAACAATGTTTTTATTGTTTTTTCAAATCCGATTCAGTAAAAGATGTTATATTATAATATATGTTTGCAAGGATTTTGTTACCTTTTTTATTTGTATGTTAATTATCAAAATAAATAAATATATTTTCTTGTATGTATATTAGGTAAAAAAATATTGTATGTTTTTTATTCTGAAAAGTTTCAATACTATTAAAAGAAATTAAAATTTCAGTTTGACACATAAGTTTTATTATTAAAAATATGAATTTTAAAATAATGATTTATATACATTTATATATATAATAGTTTTAATTATTTTGGGCTTTTTTGAAACATATTGTTGTTAGTCTATTGGGCTTATCTAAGACAAAAAAGCTAAGTGGTTATTGAAAAATAAATAATAATCTGGCCCAAGTTATAAGAGATAACTCTACCGACAACAAAGAGATAAGATTCTCTTTTCTTTGGACAAATCGATAAAAAAAAAGTCTCTACGATGGCGATTCAAGGCCAGATGAACTCCTACAAAAATCGAATCACTTTCAACTCATTTCTGTATGATATAAACGGGTAAATCTTTTCTCCCTTATTTCTTTTTCATACCATCGATAGAAAATCAACTTTCCATTCTCGATTTTGTAAATATGGAGATCTGACTTTCAAAAAAATTCAGGTCCAGTTTGCATGTGGTTTCCAATTACTTCTATAAACATATATATAAGTTAAATGGTTATCGATATGTTCAAAGAAATTCTGAAACACACTCCGATAAAAGATGGAAGTGTTCGGTTTTGATGAATCTTTTTTTTTCTAAAAAAAACAACTTTTTTTTTTGTCACAAAAAAAAAAAAGCCAACTTATATTGTTGTATAACAATCTTTGTTTCTTTATTGATGACTTATTACATGATTTCGATTTGCTGCAATAAATTTATATATGCTGAGTTTCTTATTTATTAAAAATGTTTGTTTCCTAACTGTTATTTTCTATTACAGGGACGTCTAAGATATTCAAAGAATAATATAGTACACGTCAACATAAAAGTAAGATTCAGATATTGTAATGTTTGGATATTTAATTAAGACATATTTTCTTCTTCACATATGTTCTTATTTTTTATATGCAGGGGAAATTAGATCAAGGCTTTAGCTTAGTGAATGATATCCAACGTCAGAAGGTAACATTTGTTTATGTATGTTGTTCTTAAAAAAGAATGTCGATGTTAAACAATTAATTTTGTTTTATATTGTTTTGTTGTTCTGAAAAGGATAGAACAACTGTTTGACTTCAATCCGAATACAAAAGGATAAGTAGCATTCCTTTTAACTACTGAATCATATTGTTTTGTTATCTTAGTTCTAAATTTTATTTTAACCTTTTCTTTACATTACAGGGTGCTGCGACTTCTGAGTTGTAGAGAATATCCTGATGAAGTGAAAAGAAGTTAGTGTAAGAATTGTAGAGACTATCCTGATGAAGTGAAAAGAAGTTAGTGTAAGTGAATATCTCATGTTGTTCGTTTTGTTAATAATAGAACAACTGTTTCAGAAAAGATAATTACATATACACAAAGATTCTAATTTATATTGTTTCAGGTTTCTACAAACAACAGTCTGATACAGCCAGAACGTGTTGCCTCGCTATTAACAGTAAGTTGTTCTAATAACTTGATAGTATTGATACAATAGGAATGGAACTTTATCGGTAGTTAGGTAATAAACCGGAGCTTGCTTGATGTCTTGTAATGAATGGATTCTTTTATTTAAAATAATAAATCTTCTCAATCATTATTAAAAACGTTTGAAAATATCAAAATATAACATCAAATTTAATATTCAAGAAAACCAAAACAACATACTAAAAACAAAATTAGAGATTCTGGAAAATCTCTTTGAAAACAACGTTCATTGTTTGTTTCTGAGGCTTGCCCTCATCATCTACAATCAAAATCTTCAACCCTTTTTTAGATGTCACTCTTGAGATAGCCACATATAGTTGGCTATGAGAAAAAACAGGCCTTGGTAGATAAATACCAACTTCTGAAAGGGATTGGCCTTGACTCTTATTAATCGTAATGGCAAACGCAACAGCAATAGGAAGTTGCCTCCTCCTCATCTTGAAAGGTAACTTCTTGTCAGAAGGGGTAGTAGCAAGCCTAGGAATATAAACAATCCGCCCAACCTTATCTCCTGTAATCACTTTCGCCTGTATCATATAATCATACATCTCTGTAATCTGAAGTCGAGTCCCATTCATTAGTCCGCCAGTAGGATCTATGTTTCTTAGCAACATCACAGGACAACCAATTTTCAAACGAAGACTATGATTTGGTAAACCTGAAACTTTAATGGTGTTTAAGAAATCTGGAGTGAGAGCTTGGTCATTTTTTGAAAATTTATCAGAAGCATCTATTGTATCAGAGCTTAAGTAAATCTTCTCCTCACCTGTAATAAAAAAACAACTAAATTAATGAAACAACAAATATAAAATATATAAGAACAGTATATTCTAAATTCAGAGATCAATAACCAACCATCAAACTTATCCAACATGTGCTGATTAATCTTGTCAACATCTTCGTTAGTAGGACATAGTATAGCTCTTTCTTGAAAAAACTTAGGCTCTTTATTCTGCTGCAAGGAAATTGCATCCCCATAAACAGCAATGCTTATAGACGCAATCGGATCATTTCCATCAAGAATAAGAAACTCCTCTGGAATATCGATTAAAGCCTCTCCATCGTTTCCTTGCCCAATTTTCCCATCTCCAATATCTAATATCCACTGGGAAAACTCTTGCAAATCTTTCGCTTCTTCAGGAGACAAATTGTTCGCCATTAGCCTCATGTTCTTTGTTAGCCTCAAAACTTTTACATGTTTCCAAAGATAAGAGGAATTTAAAGATGCCAAAACGATTTCAGCTCTTCCTGCTCCATGAATGACAGGCAACACCTGTCTGAAATCCCCTCCTAGGACAACAACTTTCCCAGCAAAAGGCAAATTGTCCTTGTTCCCAACAATGTCAGTCATACTTCTGTCCAACGATTCAAAACAATGCTTGCTCATCATTGGTGCCTCGTCCCAAATGATCAAAGAAGCTGCTTTAATCAAATTTGCTTGATCAGATCCTTGAATTAGTGAGCAAGTTGAAAACTCATCTGGGTTGATTGGTATTCCAAATTTAGAATGTGATGTCCTTCCCCCTGGTAGAAGTAGAGAAGCTATACCACTTGATGCAACATTCAAACAAATTTCTCCTCTGTATCTAATAGCAGCAGATAACAATCTCCACAAAAAAGTTTTTCCAGTTCCACCAAAGCCATACACAAAAAAGACGCCTCCTTTCTTTTCTAAGACAGCACCAAGAACCTCATCATAAATACCTCTTTGTTCGTCTGTCATTTTTAAAAAGTCCTGATCATGATCAGTCTTTAACTGATCTCTGTCATAAGCAAGCTCGTCCATAATCAATACATTCTCCTGCTGGTCAAAATCGGATATTGGCTTTGGCATTGAATCCCATGCCTCCAGAGAAGTACCATTCCTCTTCAAAATCTGCTCAATCTCGTGAAGCGTAAGTTGTTTTATCTCTTCTTCACTCAAACATAGATCTACATAATAAAAGTAGACATATTTTTAGTTTTCGAGCAAAATAATGGGAGTGTATTATGCTGCAGTTTTACAAAAAATAAGAGTAATCATACCTGGTCTATTTAATAGCTTTCTACGACGATACTCAATGTCATCAGATAGAAATTCCCAAGTATTTTCCCAAACATTTTCTGGCTTTGACAGACTATTTGACATGAGCATGACAACAAAACACTGACGCATATAAGATGCTGAACCTGTAAAACTTTTTCTCACAATATCGTCAATGTATTCTTGATCATCTTCTAATAAACCCTGAGCAAAGCACGTCTCTTTGTATGATGAATACTGAACATTGTTAAATGTTTTGATCTCCGCAAGAGATGTAGGACCCCTTACAATATTCAGCAAGACACGCAAATACCAAGCCTGTTCAATTTTTCGAGGAGCATAGTTGATTCTGCCAATACAATATCCTCTTTTTCTGTCAGTAAACTTACGCTCTTTTTTATTCCAAATAAACCTTGTTGGGATTTCAGCTAGAGTTAGTTTCCGAGCAACAGAACTGACCTTGTTTAATTCAAACCAGCCCATGAACATAGTATCCTCAATAAGAATGCGACTTGTAACTTCTTCATATTTGTCATCATCTTTGAAAATGACAATCTGCTTTCCTGGTAAATGAAATTGTATCCTCTCAACTGGTATGGAACGATAGTGTATAGGAAATTTAAAAGTTCTCCATCCACCTTCAGATGCAGATACATATCTGAAAAGATTAAAGTAAAGATATTTAGTTTAGTATAAATTAGAAATGAAAAAATAAATTACAAACAAACTTTAGGGTGTTCCAAATCGACTTCCCTTTGGAGAAAACTACCTGCAGTTGAAGAAATCTTTAATTTCATTTTTATTCTCTTCTGTTGAAGTTCCATCAGTAGACACAGTCTCAGTTGACACTCTTTGTTGTTTAGCATTGGCTGGATTTTCCACGGCTACAGTACAACGATCTTGTCCTTTATTAATATACTTAAATAAGTATTTAATAGAACCAGTCTGATTACACCATTCCACATTAATGTGAGCTCGATAACGCAGCGACAAATCCCTGTTATAAGGAATGACATATCTATTGTCACATTTGAAGCCATGTTTCTCAATGAAGCGATTAGGTTGTTCTCTTCTTCTGTAAATAGGAAATCCTTCTTTGTTGACAGTAGTCTTCTCAACGTGAGATTTAGGATACAACTTAGAGCATTTTCCATTCTCCATGCAAGGCGAATTCATGTTAACAGCTCCACAAGGACCATGAATCATCATATCCTTCACAACTTCATAAAGATCTGGCTCTTTTTCTTTATCTGGAATTTCAGCCGAAATTATCTTATCAATGTCTGCTGTAGTAGGAAATTTGGACCCAGGAGCCATAAATAACAGAATGTGAGCATGAGGAAGACCACGTTTTTGGAATTCAATAGTATACATTGCTGCATTTGAAGAAGCACAAATCAGAATCAGGAAATTACTATAATAACAAAATTCGTAAAAAAAGTGTTAGAAAACTCACATGCCACAGTCTTTCCCAATAGATGTTTATCTGTTAAATCCATCATTAGAGAATCAAGTTTACACTTGAATAATCTGCAAACAATCTCAGGTCTGTCCTCGGCAATGAGTTTGCGAGGCTCTAAATACCTGGTTATTTCAGGCCATTTGGGATTGCAAATAAATGTTATAAACAGATCAGGAAACCCAAAATGTTTGCAAATCGCCATGGCATCCAAATACATATTTTTCATATATCTTGGTCCGCCAGTAAATGAGGCTGGCAATAGAAAACGACTTCCCTGCTCGTGCATATCAATTTTCCCATCATTCTCAGCCTGTTTTATAGAGTCAAAACAATCTGATCTTAAACACTTCTGGTTCATTCGCAGATAACGCAGCCTGTTAGACTCTATAGTAGTGTAGGAATCTACCAAAAATTGCTGAAACAACCTCTTAGAATGTAAAAGAGTATGACACTCATTCTCTCTTTCATGAAGCCGAAAAGCATACCATTGTCTCATACTGATATTCTGTCTCTTATGCTGGGCTGTCGCTGGAGTATTTCTTTTTTTAATGCCAAGTCTGAATCCATCTTCACCGTAAGTAAATATGAGAGGGTATTGAAGTGCCAGATAAGATGGATGTATTTCACTGATCCTTTTAAGACATCCTGTTTGCTTCTCTTCTAAAACAATATCTCTTTTATCCATGTCCAAATTAAAATCTCCTGGAATCAGTGCAGCAACCTCTGATGCAGTAGGAGTATCATATGTCCTTCCGTCCTTTTCTCGACTACTAACAATCCGCATATGCAATGTTTCCTCTGGATTAGTATTAAACCTTTCTCTGACGGTTCTAAACTGATGAACATATGGATTAACTTCGTCCAGCATCTTCACAAGCTTTTCAATAACTTGTTTCCGTGATTTCTCCTTTTTAGCCTTCTCAAGTTTAGTTTTATATTTCCTGTTACAACAATCAATAACAGAGCATGTTAAAATTGCTTATAGGATAGTGATAGTCTACATATCATTGTTTATATACAGGACCATACCCGATAATAGATGCTCTGTTCTGTATTTCATTTTCTGTGTCAACAATATAGAGCTGGCCAAACTTTGGATCTCCTGCGGTTGGTGGTTTTAAACTACCCATTAAATGGTAATTTTCACCTTGAAGAACGACCATTTTTGGTCCAGATCCCTGTGGTGCTGATCGATCAATTTTACCACCGAGAGAAGTAAATGAGAAAACCATATTAATTTGCCTTATATTTTCCCGGTAGTATTTGCTGATCTCATCGTTATCGGTTAGCAAGTTCCTTAGAATCTCTGGTGACTGCTTTAGTAATGGCAACTGAACTTGACCTTGCCCACAACACAAAGAGAATTTAGGTGACTTGTTCTTCTTCTTTTTCTCAATCCGTTCCCCATACCACATAATTGCGCCACAATATTCACATTTATAGGTTGGATCACCTTCATCAATGTATTCTGCGATCAAACTCATAAGCAAGTGTCCATTAGACAATAATCTAAATGGAATAATCTTATAGTCATAAGCAACATTAGAAAAATGATAAAACCTGTTTTCTTTGATGAGGATTCTGCCTTAACTCTTGGCTTTCTCCCTACTAAAATATTGAAAATATATTAGTGAAATACACTAACAAAGACCTGGGACCATGTTATAACTTATATAGCTTTAGGACAGTATTACCTGGGCGTTTGGATTTGGTCCATCCCTTCTTCATAGGCTTATCTTGAAACATATCTTGAAATATAGCTGCCATTTTTAAAACCTGAGCTCTTTGATCATCTTGAACTGGATGGACACTCATTTCTTCTCGGGGCAAGGTTGTTGTCTCAGAATCAGAACTATCTTCATAATTTGCCTCTTCCTCCTCAGAACTTATATCATAAATTTGGAAGTGTTGATCTACACATATTTTTTTATTACAATTAGTACTGATCACTTCCAATATATTTCATCTATACTATTAATATAACATAAACTAATACCTTGGATTGGACTAAGATTTCCTGAATCATCTTCTATGTTGGTTTCATCTAAAAAACCTTGATGTCCTTCTCTAGAAAATGTAGTTGAATTATTTTTCCCAGTAGAATCTGAGCTTGAGAATGCATGGAATAGATTTGTTGGACGAATATCTGTGCACCTTCTTTTACTTGAAGTGATTGAGTCATTTATAGAGCTATGACCTTCTAAATATTGCCAAGTTAAGCCTATGATCCATCGAATTTGGTTAGATGACAGATGTATTAAAAAAATGTTGTTTAGACTTTAATTAGTTATCAAATTCTTACCAGATTTATTTGAATTAAGTTGACTTTGCTTGCTTGATGGCCTTGTACTATCACTCAGAAGTACTGATACAATAGACAAAACACAGTTATAGCCATTATATAAACTGAAATGAGAATAAAAACATAAGTTTAGGGTAAATAACTTCAACATAAATTACCTCTTGATGATTCTGTGTTGTACAGAACAGATTGAGGATGGTTTACAACGCTAGATTGCAGTTCACTTGGGGTACAGTGAACCGTATTTGTGACATCACCCAACACCCTACTGAAAACCCTTTTCAAAGGCAGAAGTCCAGATCTTTTCTGATTAGTTTGAGGAGTTGACGAATTTTCTGAACTTTGTGTAACAACAAAGCTCCTCTTATTTGATTGTGCTGAACCATCATTAGAACTCCTTTTCCTTTTTTGTGATGATCTATCGTGAGGGTTGCTCTCACTCATATTTTTTGTGTCGTCAGCCATAGAAAGATTTTGACAGGAAAAATAATAGAATAACAGAAGATATTTAGTAAATATTAATGATATTCTATGGACACTCAATTTACGTGGGTCAAAAACAATACTTTAAGGATTTTACATTAGAGTTAGGAAAACCCTATATTGATTGAAACTGTAATCTCAATTAAATGTGACTATGTGTAGGTGATATTGTTAGAATTAAGTCATTTCGTATGATTTTTTTATAATAGAACAGTGATATTTATATTTTAATGTATTATATATGCATAAAATTATAAATACAATTGACATTTATAAGTTTATACAGATTAAACATGGTATTTAGGTTATCTGGACCGAAGTTATAGCATCAAGAAATTGGAGAAAAATAAAAACTGAGGCGGGGATTGAAGATATATTAAAAGTAACACATACTCCAACCATTTTTTGAATTTTATGTTGATAACCAACGCAGCTATAACTTAAATTTGAAAGAGGTACGCCTGAATTTATAGTAAAACTAAAGAAATTATCTTATTATAAATAATTCAAAACGAAATAAATGTTTAAATTAAATTAAAAGCAACACTTGCTGAAACTTGAACACTAAAATGTAACTTAAAAAATGAAGCCATCTTCTACATATCTATCACTTCTTCTCCTTCTTAATCAATTTAGTGCATGGCTTTTTTGAAGTCGATGTAATATCAGGCGCTTCATTGTTTTCACCACTTTTGCGTTTGGAAGAAGGAGTTGATACAGTTTCAACACATTCACTGTCATGTAGCATTAGGTGTGCCTAAAATCAAAGAGGGTTATGGTGAGTTGCGTTGGTTAGTCCTTATTCATGGACTAAAAATATAGGGTAATAAAAATTTCAAACCTCAGCACCATAACTGTTGGTAGTTCCTTCGGTATGAGCAGAATAGGATTCAGAGTTCTCACCCATCTTTAGCATTCTAAGATCTTTCCAAACCTTGCCAACTTTGTAGCATACCCCTCCGGCAGTAGCATTATTATTTTCAATGTAAACTCCAAACATAAATGTCTGCCCAATCAAAGAATTAATTGCCTCAGGAAATGAAGATGTATCTTCAAGCTGTATCAAAAAAAAAATGCTTAGTGATATTTTCGTTTTATTTACATGTTTTACGTATAAAAAAAATGAAGAAAATGATTCACTTCATCTAATGAACCGTTCAGTAGGTATTCAGCAGATTGAGGAACAATCCCTTTAGCAATTGAATCCAACAACATAAAAGATGATTCACCAATATTGTCCTTAACCAGTAAATGAATTTTAAATCTGGAAGAAAAAATAAAATCAGACTTTGACAGACATATATTACAGAAATGAATTGTGAATAATATTAAAGAACTGAAAAACTTACTTTGGTGAAACAGAATACACCAATTTTTGGCATTGTTCACACCACCAAACATAACTCAGAACCTCCTTTCCATTAACTCTCTTAACAGTTTTCGACTCTGGATAAACCTTCCTGCTGCAATCGAGGCAACCAAAATAATACCATCCCCAATCGGTATCAATGGCACATATAGTTGCCACAACTCTGCATTGTTCAATCTAAACAAAAAAACTTAGTTGTGTGACTTTTTAATACGTATAAAATTAGGATAATTTATATTTATACTATTAATAGACCTGAGTAGATTCTAACAACTCCACAATATTTTTCAGTTGATATTGCATCCACTTGTCACGCACTATTTTTTTCTCAATCTTGTTGTCTGCTGATTCTGATATAGTTATGGCTTGACTGTCGACACAATCTCTATATGACAAATATGTAGCATGATATATAAGGCGATTATCATAAATAATATTAAAAATATTTTAAACTAACTACTGGGATAATGTACCTTTGTTGAAAGGCTTTGGCTTCTGCAATATCAGGATTGATAAAGATTTGACTTGCATCATAAGCATTTGAGATTTGGACTTCCCCTATTATGAGAAATAAGAATAAAGTTTAGATAGCAGATTAAATAAGAAATTCCTCTGTAATTAACTCGTTACAATTTATGGTACTAAGGGAGTATGTAAACTACATTAGGATATTGTTTTGATAGTATAGATACCTCTAAAATTACCAATCTTAGCAAATCTTAGAAGGCAAACAATAAACCCATCTTCAGCTTCTTGGCAAGCTGTGTAAACATTCTCAGCATATGTTCCCCAAAGGCAGCAAGGCAGCCTTTCATCACTTAACAAATATTTTTTAAAAACGTTAAAAAAATACACCATAGATATAATAGGTTTCCGATAAAAAAAATAATGATGTACAATAAGCTGATTCAATCACTTACGAAATGTCTCTGAGTGTAAACTCCAACTTTTTCCTTTCTTTTCCTCCAGTACAATGAATTGTCTCAAGATCACCAAAGTCTAAAACTTGTCCAATAACATCTGAATAAACAATATATTTTGGTTAATAAATAAAACGATTATGATTACATACAAAACTCAGACAATATATCAATATACACATACCAATGAGGATGTTTATATCAGGTTTCCCTCTTAGTATGGAGTCGAAATCAACCAAATCAAGAAAATTGTCTTCAATATGGAGAGTTGACGGAGTGATTGAAGTGTTATGAACAAAATTCATTCGGTACACATTGTTTGTGGTTCGATACGTACGTCCAGCACCAGTCAAACCAAAGTGATCAATATTTATCCACTTTCCAACAGGAACCTTGCTAGCCAATTGACCCATGTAAGTCTTTTTACATGAGGCATGGATCTTTGTACCCTTAAATATGATACAACAAACAGATATTTTAGTTTAATTCTTAAGAATATATATAAAATGTCAAGATCAGTATTGCAAATATATAAAAAACAACACACTTACATTTGCATCCGATAGGATTAACTCCAATGAATCACCAGCAATTTTATTCCATTGTCTCCATGAATGGAGAACTTTAACTTGTACACGCCAAGCAGTCTTGTGTGGTTTGATATCTTTCAAGAAGCTCATCTGCATATTAACCATGGTATTTGAATCGTTTTTCAGTGGGTTTTTTAAGAAAATCGTTTTTGGTTTTGATTGAGAGTATGTTAATAGGGTTTCGAGATAGTCTCTTATTTATAATAGGAGAGGTTTGTCGTTGATTAGGTTAAAAGAAGTAATGATAGAATATTTTTGTGAATATTGGAGGTTGCCGAATATATTGGTAGAAAATATAAAAAGATTTGATTAGATATTTTGTTAGATATCTTTTCTAATTTGTTACGAAAATCTAGATTAGGTACAAAATATAAGTATATCAATGAGATATTTTGATTGATAGAAATATGGTAAACTATATATTTTGTTGTAATAGATAAACTTGTAGAGGAAGTTATTTAAAAAAAACTTGAAGAGGAATCAATGTTGGACGTACGTATTTCTTAGACAATGATGGACATACGTATCAATGAGACATTTTGATTGAACAAAATATGGTAAACTATATATTTTGTGGTAATAGATAAACTTGTAGAGGAAGTTATTTAAATATTTAGTTTTTTTATTAGATAAGAGTAAATCTTGTTAACAATATTGTTTGTTGAAAGCTTACTATTTAGCATATTCACAATATATTCTTTTTTTGTTGACATAGTTTGTTAAATTTTCGAAATTCAAAAATGTGGTTAGCAATAGGCATATAAATTGTATAATATACTAAAAATATGAATAATGTGGTATGATTGTATAGAAATTGAACAATGGCAGAGTTATATGGTACAATGGTCTAATCGAGTGAATAATGTGGTATGATCGTATAAGCTATGGTGAATATAGAGTCAGTATGAACAATGACAGAGTTATATAGTTGGTGGTGAATATAGTTGATAGAGTTATATCGTACAATGGTCTAATCGAGTGAATAATGTGGTATGATTGTATAAGGTATGAAGTTTTAGGTTTTTAATACAGACATGTTTGATTTTTTTTTAAGTTCTATGGTACATACTTAAAAATCGACTTATATGGTACATGTTAAAAATCGAGTTATATGGTACATCTATACTAAAAATCGAGTTATATGGTATATACCATGTTAAAGCTCGAGTTATATGGTATAATATATAGGAAGACCAAAAATAATATGTTAAATGAAAGGGTCCAAACAACCTTTTATAAGTAGATTTTTTAAGACTCCTTCCCTTTTAATAGTATAGATGTAGACTGAGGGACAATCGACCTTTTGTAACTCACTGACCCTGCTCAGTAATGTGGACTCAATACGGGTGGGCTCACTCAGACTTAGCCCATTCCCCCAGAAAACGTAAAGTTAAACCATCCTAATTAAGATTATGGGTTTCGACATCATCCTAATTAGATTCATTTTCTTTTAATAAGTTGAGAAGTACTTTTCAGTTAAGCACATTGGCCAGGTAGCTTCTTCGTACCCGAGTTGTCGCTCTACAATACGCTTTATTATTACCAATTTTGTTCAGCTACGTCGTTGTTTAAATACTTTATCCAATAATTAGCATTTAATTTTTAAAATAAGCCAAACACATTATATATCTGATAATTTGCGCTTCGAATCAATGACGGATACAATGACGATCAGTGACATCTAACAAATTATCTGCATACTAAAAGAAACAAAAAATAATTTATTGTTTTTTAGCGGTTACTTGTGGATCTGATGTATAAAAGTTTTTTTTAACGATGATTAGTTATCAATATAGTGCCGTCATTAACACAAAATCAATGCTTTAGAAACCAGATTTGGAAGAAAAGTTTAATATTAACAAAAAGAAAGTTTAATATTATGCTCATAAAATTTTTTAGTTTGCATATTAAAAACCTATTAAAAATAAACAAGGAAACAAGCAAAAAAAGAAGAATCAGCGTCTGTGGAACTTGGAGTGCACACAAAAGATGACTCCCCCACCAAGTTCGAGTAGTCCCCACCTTTACTACATAATTAAACAAAGCACCATTAATCATTTTACTAATTTTGTAGAAAAGTATAAACGTTAACTATTACTAGTCACTCATCATTAATAAACTAACAAAGTTGGAATCCACCCATCCATTATAGTTACTACTAAAATATGTAGCCTATCTATGACTTGTTTATTACTACTATTAACCACAGTCTAGAAGCTTTTTCTTATTGCGAGTCATTCACTATATATAAAAAAAATTAAAATAACAAAGTGAAATTTCCACCGTCAAAGAGATAAAATAATTACTCTCTGCCGATTAGTATCAACGATATATTATTACACAAGCCGTAACTACTTTGATTTCTGTTTTTATTTTACAAAATGGTTAATACTCATCCATCGTTCAAACTAAACACTAAACAAGGAGTGTGTTAAGCGCATAAACGTATCGTAGGCTTTGTTGTGTTCGTTGTCTTCTAGAAGTCCTATCCATCTTGGTGGCCTAATCAAGACATCCTTTAAAGATATAACACTCTTGTCTATTTTTCTGCACACTAATCCGATCACAAATATATTTATAAACGAATAATAATTGGACAATTCTCTTAAATAGCTTTTTTTAAGTTTTTGTCACAAAAACAACCCTCAAAAAATAAAATGACCAAAATAGATTTTTTTTTGAAATTTTGATTTTTTTTTATTTTTTTTTGAAATTTGAAACTCTAACCCCAAACCCACCCCTTAACTCTAAACCCTAAAGTCCAAATTAGTTAACCCTAGGGGTATAAATACATATAAATGAATTTTTTAGCTTCTAAAAAAAACATTTTGGTTATTTTCTTCCTTAAAAACTATTTTTGTGACAAACAAACTAAAATAAGCTATCTAAAAATTTCTAATAATAATACTGTAGATGATAAAGACAAAAGAAAAGCTTCTAGAAAAGCGTTGATATTTTATTTGTTCCGTTTATTTTTGTTGGTTGTAAAGATACTTTATTGCTGTTCTTTTAATTCTAAGCCGTTGGTTCGCTGGATATGATCTCTTCTAGAAGCACATTTCTGTGTTGGAACCAAGTTTACTACTCCCTCTGTTTCATATTACTCGTCGTTCTAGATTTATTTACACATATTAAGAAAACATATGATTTTGTATATTTCCAAAATAAAAACACAATTACCTATACACTTAACAATATTTCAACCAATAGAAAAATAAAAACACAATTACCTATGAATCTTATTAATAAATTTTGCATTGAAACTCTAAAACGACACTTATTTTGAAACGAAAATTTTCCCCTACAACGACAAGTAATATGAAACGGAGGGAGTAATCTTTTTAAAATTGTTAAACATCTGATAGTATTATACCAATGGGTACTACATAAACACTATTGGTAGATTTAAATTAATGGTTAGAGTTGACTGTTCAAAAAACACATCCTTTAATTTATTGACGTTTAAAGTCATAAAACATGTAAATCCAGAAAATTAGTTAGTCTCTTTTTTTTGTCAATAGTTAGTTTCTAAGGCCATCTTTATCCCACAAAGGGTTTTTAATTTTTTTACTTTTTTTTTATTTTTATCTGAACAAAAAATAAATAAATTATAAAATGCATCAATCGTGGGTCACCACGTATCGGTGGGGTCAACGAAAAGTGCAAATAGTCATCAATAAACATTTTTTTCTTTTGGGACAATAATATATGTATCTTCTTCATTTGTGAGCCCCCTCCCCATTTTTGCCTTAAGAACCTTCTTTAGAGAGGGATAAAGATGCTCTAACTATGGATGATGATACAGATAATGTTTAATTCAGCTTTATCAGTTTTGACATGTCATCATTTCAGTCTTAGTGAGCTGATCAAGAAACGCTGAGCCGAGCCGATTAAAGGGATTCTAGAAGGCCAATCTTTTAACTAGATGACACGTCAGCGTACCACAGAATTTTTAGAAAACTGGTGACTGCCCCTCACTCCCACGGGTTTATACCTTTCTTTTTCCCTTGATTTTCGCTCCTTTCTAATTACTATATTTCCATATTAACCCCATAACTTATTATTTAATATATAAAATTGAACAGTAGGTTTTACTAATCAGCTAAGAAAGTTAAATTAGTATTTATTTATTTCTATATAACTTTTTTTTGGTTGACATTTCTCTACCTTTCAGTAACAGTTAGAATGAACATACCCGTATTCTAAAACCTTGTAAGATATTCAATACTCCCTCCGTTTTATATTATTTATCGTGGAAAAAAAATTTGTTTCAAAATAAGTGTCGTTTTAAAGTTTGAATGCAAAATTCATTAATAAGATTCATAGGTAATTGTGTTTTTATTTTTCTATTGGTTGAAATATGGTTAGGTGTATAGGTAACTGTATTTTTATTTTGGAAATATACAAAATCATATGTTTTCTTAATATGTGTGAATAAATCTAAAACGACAAGTAATATGAAACAGACGGAGTAATAAACATTCTTTAAAAACAATTAAAATATCAGGAAAACAAAATGACGAATATTCTAAAATCACACAAAAAGCTCTCCTCTATAAATAATTGCATATCTCCTTCTTTCACTCCTTGTGATTCATATCTTACTTCCACGAACCCTCTCTGCTCATTTCTTTCAAAGTTTTCAGTTTCTTTCGATTTTGCTCCTCTGTTTTTAAGTTAATTACTTAAATGTCCGGAATTTTAGTTTATTCAGCCACTAACTCCCTTCGATTCTCGCCGGGACACGTCCTTTCTCAACCGAAGACAGTCAAATCCCGCAACGGAAACGCTCGGTTTCCCTCCAAAGCTACGTCGTTTAGGGCTTACACGCAGACGCTCGACGCCGAGCCAGCTGTCACGGAATCCGTTCGTCGGCGAGTGTCTAGCCTCTACGAACTGCTTAAAGTCAACGAAACGGCGTCGTTGACGGAGATTAAGACGGCGTACCGGAGCTTGGCGAAGGTGTACCATCCGGATGCGTCGGAATCGGACGGGCGAGACTTCATGGAGATCCACAAAGCTTACGCTACGCTGGCGGATCCGACGACGAGAGCGATATACGATTCAACGCTGGGATCACGGCGGAGACGGGTCCACGCTGGAGCTATGGGTCGGGCGGGTCGGGTGTACGCAGCGACACGGAGATGGGAGACGGATCAGTGTTGGTAATTTAGGGTTTCCGATGATTTTGCAGCTGCGAAAGGGCACTTTTTGACTTCATTTTTCCCCTTTGATTACTTTTTTTTTTTTTTCCTTTGTATTATCTTTGGAAAATTAAGGGGAAAATGAGTTTTATCAGCCTTTTATCAGCTAAGAGACGTGTAGATTATTTTTGCTTCAAGTTGTGAATTTTGCTGTCGATTAATAAGAACACAATCATAACTTTTTATTTAGCTCAATTCTCTCAAATAATCTTATTATTAAAAAAAAAAGTCCAAAACAGTTTTCTTTTCTTTTAAAAAAATAAATTTTAATTTTTTAATTTTTTATTATTTGAAATCTATCCTAAAACACTGAATTCTAAATCTAAATTAATTAACCATAAAATTATAAATGTGTATTTACTTTTTTAGTAAAATATTTTAATCAATTTCTGAAAATAAACTAAAAAACTATCCTAAGAAAAAAAAATATTTAATTTAAAATTTAATGAGAAATTCCCTTAGATAGCCCATTTTAGTTTGTTTGTCACAAAAATAGGTTTTTAAAAAAAAGATCACCAAAATGTTTTTTTTTGAAGCTAAAAAATGCATATAAATGCATTTATACCCCTAGGGTTAACTAATTTGGACTTTAAGGTTTAGAGTAAAGGGGTGGGTTTGGGGTTAGGGTTTCAAATTTCAAAAAAAAAATAAAAAAAATTGAAATTTTCAAAAAAAAAAAAGTCTATTTTGGTCATTTTATTTTTTAAAGGCTATTTTGTGATAAAAACTTAAAAAGGGCTATCTAAGAGAATTGCCCAAATTTAATTCATGAAATAATTTTAGATGTTTTTAGTAAATCTATACAATATTTTTAGTGAAATATTGTTAACACCTACCCCACACACTGTAAAGAACAAGAAAATAATTTTGTTAACACATACACACACATTGTGAAGAACGAACACATAAGCAAATACGTGCCTGTGTCTTTTGAATGAAAAACTCCAAACATTTGTTTTTTTTTTAATACGATAAACTTGAGGAAAATAGAGGAAACGCATATGAAACGACCAGATTTTACATTTAAAAAGTAAAATGATAAAAGGGAAAATACAAAATTCAAACCAAAAATGAAAAGATTATCAAAAATCTGACAAAAGGTAGAGAAACAGACGCGAGTAGACATTGTTGTATGAGAAATTCTCTTGGATAGCCCTTTTTAGCTTGTTTGTCACAAAAATAGTTTTTAAGGAAGAAAATGACCAAAATGTTTTTTTTAGAAGCTAAAAAAATCATTTATATGCATTTATACCCCTAGGGTTAACTAATTTGCACTTTAGGGTTTAGAGTTAGGGGTGGGTTTGGGGTTAGGGTTTCAAATTTCAAAAAAAAAAATAAAAAAAATCAAAATTTCAAAAAAAAAAAAAGTCTATTTTGGTCATTTTATTTTTTTAGGGCTATTTTTGTGACAAAAACTTAAAAAGAGCTATTTAAGAGAATTGCCCTTGTTGTATTCCTATGTTTTTTTTTATAAATATATATAAGCAACGATCGAAAATCTAGTGTATTGTATTTTCTTCATTTTAAATTTGTAGTTGGTTGTATATTTTATATTTTCTTTGTAATGTTACATTTTATATAAATAAAATAGTTGTAGTTGTTAAAAAAAAAAAATAATATATATATATATATATAAGCAACGAACAAGGCGAGAGAGAACAAAGTGAGAGAGAGATTGTATCATTTGCAGGCCATAAGCATGGAGTTGATCACATGCATTACAAGTCTTGTGGCAGAGACGTCGCTGCCTGGTGCATTGCGGTGGTGGTGCAGAATCTGATACACTTTCTCAAAGATTGGCCGACCGTGGACAGCAACCATCGGGTCTGATGGGTTGATTGCTGCAACCACATCGGTCATCCACGCTAGCTTACGGGATGTGTCCTTGCTGATGTCGCATGCTAGCTGCTGCAGCAATGACAGAAGCACGCCTTGGCTCAGAGGAAGTGGATTCATCGCCAATTAGTGGCGAAACCATAAATATTTTTTACTGGGGTAAAAAAATATTATGGAATCAAAAATTATTTTTAATTGGGATCAAAATATTTTTTTTAAAAAAAAAAATAAATAAATTTTTTAAAATGATGGAGTCAGCTGACCCCACTGTCCCTACCTTTACCTCCGCCCCTGTCGCCAATAGTCCACGCAGATCCACCTGATTTGGCAAAAACCAATGTCATGGGATCTTATGTAACAGCGATGATAATGAGAGATCTTACAATTGCGCAAAATTTAAATTTCACCTGTGAGCAAAGCCATGATACTATGGAGACGTCGCTTCTCTGTGAAGCCGAAGTAAAAGATTCATCGTATTTGCGTTCAGATATCAACCTGGATAGTTCTGTTATTGTGTCTGCTTCAACCTGAAAGGAATATATGTTGTGGTAATCAACTTGGGATTCTTCTAAGAACCATAAATGATGATTCTCTCTCCATTCACACACATTTTAGCTCCAATCATAAGAGACAACAGAGAGCAAAACGAAGCACGGTACCAAAGAGGGTGAGAACTCTAAACTCTCCTCTCCTAAGCCCAAACCCCAAAGCAAGGTCCTAGACCAACTATGACTGTTGAGCAGCAACAATTAACTACAAGCCATATAATTTTATTTATAAAATTACTTGTGGAAATATTAAATTAAAAAGGAAATATTTATAGAAAAGTACAATTTTTCCAAAAACTATTGTTGGATAAGATTTTTTTTTTTAAATGTAAAAAATTATAACAAACAATTTCATTATGTTTTACTTTACTTTAATATTATGTAAAAAAAATTCTAAAACAAATTTTTATAATGTTTTCTAGATTTATTTGTATTGAACAAAATTGATAAGATTATTCGTAAATATCCGTGAATATATGCAAATATCTCTAAATTTCTTTTGGAAATTCAAAAAACATATATCCATATTTTTCTGAAGCAAAGCAAAACGGACAATTAAATATCCGTGAAGTACGAAACGAATCAAAAATACTGAAATTATGATATTATTCGACCCTTGTTCATCCCTAGCAACAATCAATGATATCAATCCCCATGATCGACCATTGGTGCACATTAAAAGAAAAAGATCAATCAACCACTTATAGGAAAGCATCGTGTAGTTCTTCTGGCTCCAAATTCAAATATCTCTTATAGGACCTGCAACTTTTTTGAAAAAGCCAATATCCTTTTTTACAGAGTATGAAAGTAGCACGTAAAGTTTATATAGCTTTGGAGATTACTGTTAGGATTTCTAAACAGCAACCCGCAAATGAAGTAATGTAGCTTTTACATTCGGACTGATATAAATGTCATAATCATTAGTTGGGCCTAAACACTTGGCCCGATATAGTATAAGAGTTAATTAGAGCTTATCTAGAGTATTTTGATTAGCTTCAAAAAGCAATAAAAATACAAGGTAACGTCCACTCGCACAATCTCTCCTTTATATCTCCCACTAATATATCCTCTCTACGACGTCTCTCTCTCTCCCAAGTTTCTCGCCAACAAAACAAACTCTCTCTGATCTTATACTTTTAGAGCTGTTCAACCGAAGCAAATCTCGGAATCTCCGGCGACAAAATTCAATCTAAGCAGAGGAAGACAGAAAAAATAAAAGATGTGTTGTGGAAGGATATGCATGCTGTGCACGTGCTTGATTCTGGTGGTGATCGCGATCGGGTTACTATTCGGATTCGGAGTGTTCAAGGACGGTTTCCACAAGATCCAACAGTCCGTCCATCTCGAATGCGATCCGAGATCAGGCTCCGGCGGAGGCGTTGGACGTCGCAGTTACGGTTTCCCCGGTAATAACTAGCTTTCTTCAGATATGATTTCTTTTACGAACCAGCAACGTTTGTTTTTTGGATTCGAATTTGGATAATATATCGAGATTCTTAGGTTTTTGTATTTTAACTTTCCCCAATACCTCACATTGCCTGATTCATTGTGCATTATAATGTTTCGTTTAATCGTCAGTTTTAGTTTTTGACCTTATAATGATTGATTGTTCTTTTTTTTTGGTTACTTTCAATATTTTTGTGTATTTAAATACAGTCCCGATCCAAGTACGTACGCTCTATAGATTAGTGCAGTTAGCAGCTTTTGAGCAAAGAGTTAAAAGCATCTTTTGTTTCAGATAACCCCAAAAGCATAATTCTGTTTGAAAAAAATATCCATAATAAGAGAACAATAGTAATTCTAATATTTATCTATCTACAGTAAAGTTCAGATGTAATTCTAACAAATTGATTAGAATTACATCTTAATCAAATTAAAAAACAATACAGGGGTAGTTTCGGGGTTTCAGAATGCATATGTATTTAACCACCAAACTCGTTAGCCTCTAGCCGTGGCAGCGGGTTTAGAAACTTCAATTATTAAAATTTAAAACCAGCAAGAAAATGAAACCCAACTTCAGAAGCGAGAGAGATATACCACCAACAAAGAGGAGAAGCCAAAACAGAAGACTAGAACGAGATGAGGATTACTGTGATGACTGCCGGTGAAGAAATCATTACGCTTTGATGTCCATTCTCAAGAAACCGAATGATCCATGAAGCTTCTTTGGGTTTACTTACTTACGTTTCCAAAGAACCTTGCTTTCTACTTTGTTTGTTGCATGAATGAGCAGTGGAATGTTCCGATTCAGCAGCAGCAGCAGCAGCAGCTCTTGTATAACGGAAACGTGATGAGGAACTCTGTTAAATTAAGTGCCTTTGGTGTTAAGGATTAGTGCAGTTAGCAGCTTTTGAGCAAAGATTCGCCACAGGGACTTGGGTTTGAAGCCAAGGTTGCAAAAGCTTGTGGAGTTAGGCTTCTCCCGGGAAGCAGTGGTACAAGCTCTCAGATTGTTTAAAGGCAACGAAGAACAAGCTGCTGGGTTTCTCTTTGGCGGCTGAGGATCAAAACATTATACTGTTTATGCTGTCTAGTTAACAGACTAAGGAAATTACAGAACTGGAATTGTGTTGGATTTAGCAAATGCTGCAAAACAAACCCACGATTCATCATGCACCGATCACTCTAGAATCTAAACTTTCCTTATGTTTTATTCTATGGTAAAGAGTATAGTCATCTACATTTGTTGATAATATGAAAATAATAATATGAATGAGAACTTAGTTGCAACTCTTTGGTTGTGTCTGAAACACTAGTGAAGACATGTTTTTAGAAAACTCAAGAAAGATGTTGTGTGTATTTTTGAACCAATACAAATAATAAACCCGAACAAAACTCAAGTAAACAACATTCAAAAACAGAGATTTCCAGAAACTATTCAGCTAATCTAGCACTAACAGAACGAAGCTTAGAGTAAACCTTGCCAGCAGGAGATCCCATAATAAGACTGCAAAGAGAGTTCCTAGCAACCTTAATATTAGTAAAAGCACCCAAGATATGAATCCTAGTATCCGCAATCACAATCCTCGTCTTAGTCGAGTTCTCAATAGCAAACCTAGTCTTCCCTCCTTTCCCAGACAACCTCCCAATAGCCCTCGACAAATGCTCACCTTTCAAAGTCTTCACATCCTTAATCTCAAACGACTCAACATACAACTCATCCATCCTCAGAAGTGCAACAGCATCAGGGATATCGAAACCGAGCATGAACGCGTGAACGAAGTCAGCAGACTTCTGGAGATTGCTGACGTCAGGAGTGTCGAACCGTGTCTTGAGCTCGACTTTGCGAGCCTTGAGATTCATCCTGATGTCTACCTTCATCCGGTCGTAGACAGGTGTGTAGATGTCTAACCACGCTTTCTTGAGGGGAGTGTAACGGTTTGGTGGTACGGGTATTTTTCTGAACTGGACTTTACCGTCAGACATCTCGTGTGCTTTCAGAGGTTTGAAGATTGGTTTTGTCGGTAAGGGGGCAGCTTCTGTCGCGGTCTCGACTTCCATCTTAGTAGACTCTGCCATTATTACCCTACAAAACAAAACAAAGATGTCATAACTCAGAGGCAACCTAATAAGGGTTATAGTAAGTCCAGGGGAGCTAGCGATTTAGGTTTTTAGAGAGGTTTCGAGATTAGAATACATACCTGACTCTTTGATTGGGAGCTGCTGGTGGTGGGAGAAGAGAAGCACAGAGAGAGAGGAGCTGCTACTGCTGCTGCTATGGTTGGAGGAGGAAAGGTTTTTCTGACTGCTTGAAGGTTTTTAAGCTTTAGGGTTTTAAGTGTGTCGCAGGACATTTTATACTTACTTATTGGGTTTATGAAATATATTATTGATTGTGTCAAAAGTTGGCCCAGTAAAGGCCTTATTATTTCATTAGGTGTCTGTCTTTTTTTTTTTTTTTTTTTTTTTTNAGACCGGACTCAATTGGATTGGGTATTCCTTACACTAACAGTGTTTATTAAATAGGTCTGATTAGTCTAGGGCATATTGTCCATAACCCGAAAACCGAACAAAAAAAAACGAGACCGAAACCAAATTGAAAATTACAAAAATTCGAACAGTTCTTATATTTCTAAACCCAAAAACCTGAAACCGAACGGATACCCGAATATTTTGAATATATTAAAAAAATAATTATTTTGAATTTTAATATATATAAAATATAATTTATAAATAAAATTTTCAAAAAAAAAATCTGAACTACCTGAATAATTCAAATAACCCGAATATTTTTTTAGTTTTTTTCGAGTTTAACTCAAGTTTTTAGGGTTTTATCGGGTTTTTGGTCTTTAAACTCGAACCAAACTCGAATTATTTTAATTCGGTTCCACTTTGGGTTTTATAAAAAAATAGAAACCCGATCCGAATCGGACATTATCCGAACCGAACTGATCCAAAAAAATGTATGGTTCTTAAACGGTTCCTAAATTCCATAACCCGAATAACTCAAAAACTGAATAAACCGAACCGACCCGAACCGAAAACCTGAATGCCCAGGACTAGGTCTGATTAGGCAAACCCTACTCATCATTTTGAAAACGGCATGATATGCAAAATGTCTTGATTATAAACGGCTCGTCTTCCTCTAGAATAAATTTGTTTTAAGATCTAAACTAGATTTTGATCCGTCCTTTTTAAAGGCGAGTAATTTTTTGTTTTTTAATTTGATTTTTATATTTATGGTTTTTTCCTTATAATCATATTTGTGTTAGATACTAATTTAATTTGGTAGAATAATCCCTTACATAAATGAAATACATAATTGAACATAACATTTATCAATAAGTTATGTTCATGTTTTAATAGAATAAATGATAACATAGAAAATTAGAATAATCAATTTTTACTTATTCCTTAAAACTTAAACAATTTGTGAGAAACTTTTGATGTGTATAATTTCATGTCATTTCTTCAATTTTAAGGAATTATAAAATAAAAATATTCTTTATCAGAATTGATATGAAACAAAAATAATAAATATTTTGTTCATACATATTTTTTTACTACTTATTTCTATTCCTATTTTAATGATCACCTAGTGTGTCTTTTTTTTTTGTTGGATATAGGGTATCCCAGTCCAAGGTCGAGACTAATATTTAGAAACTCGGTTTACCTGCAACAAACGAATCCGGTTGTTCTACATAATTTTGTACTGCAAGTTAAAGAGTGTGTTGCACTGCACCCCAGAGATTTGTCTATTTGTTATGCATTTTCGTATTTTAAAGATAAAAGGAAAACAAATCCTTTACAAACAAGAACATAAGGAAACCCAAAGCACGTCTCACGTTTTATATACACAAACACATTGTAGAGGTTTTAATTCGAGAAAGAAACACATTACAAATGATATAATAATGAGACGACGACCTTAGGACTTAGGAGAACCTCCTCCTCCCAACATGGAAAGGTTAGTCGGAACAGATATACCACGTGACATTCCGAGTGCAGCGTTACGACGGTGGTAACGGCACCTGAAGGAGCCAGGGTGTGTTGTTGGTGCGCATAAACAGTTTAGCCTCACGCTCGATGACTTCCCCATACCCGCTGAGCCACCACCACCACCACCACGTACTCGTGGAGACATGTTGTAAGCTTCTTGTCTTTTAACGTCTTCTTGGGTTATCTTTTGTTCTGTCTCCTTAAGTTTCTTGATCTTCATCACCATCATCCTCTTCTTTGCTTCTTCTTCTTTCTCTTTCCCTTCCATTTATTTTTTCTTTCTTTCTTATTTGTTTCTCTCTACCTTCTTACAAATTGATAAAACCTCTAAAAATAGTCGACAATCGAATTATGAAATCGAGAAAAGCTTTTAGAATTACAAAAAAAAAAAAAAAGAATTTAGCTGACGTGAATGAAATGTATCTAAATATAGTGAGTTTTCTATATACCATTTCTTTTGAGGTTCTGAATATTCGAGATTACCGTTTTCGTTGCCGTAAACATATGGTTGCCTCTTGTTAGGTGTGTAATCAAACAATAACTTTTTGTTAACAAAACTGAAAAATTCGAACTCGCCCCCTGCTGGTAAAGTGGAATTATACAGTGAAACCTCTATAAATTAATAATGTTAGGACTACACAAAAACTACAATTTTTTATTAATTTATAGAGATTATTAATTTATCAATATACTAATTGAACTAAAAACTCAATTTGGGACTATAAAACTATGTTATTTTATAGAGATTTTTAGTGTATATTAATTTATAGAGTATTAATTTAAAGAGGTTATACTGTATATTTATATTGGCCTCTACTATAGTAATGAGATTTGTTATAACGTACAAGTCACAATCGAATGTTATTCTGTAGACTTTTAGTCAGACAGATAATATTTATCAATACATTTAAATGTACTGTATTTAGAGGATTATACGTTTATGATTTAAGCTCAACTCTTAAAATTTCTGATGATAAGTTGTAGATAACAAAATCCTCACTGTTGGTGGGTATGTACAAAACATAAAGTTGATTTAAATACTTTTAAGGCACAACAATTCTGGTAAACTTCTAAAATGTAGCTAGAACTAACCTCTCCACTCGCGGCCAGCTTCTTCCTACTTATTTTGTTCTCTTGTTCACTCAACACTCTGTTTTTGCTTGCACACTCACTCTTGTTACTCACTTTTGTACAACCTAACACAAGTGCGCACACACATTCTCTCTTCACTCTCTCAGTGTCTTTGTTTTCGAAGAGAGAAAATAGAGCAAACTTTAGAATTGGATTACTTTTTACAACACCAAACACACATACTTATAGTAGTTTTACTACTTACTACAACTCAATTACCTGGACTCTGGACTTAACAACTCTCACTTGTCCATACATCTAATTTAGGCACTAGACTAAGGAGGCATCATGGAAGACACTTTCACATAAGGAATGAAGTGTCTTGTTATGAAAGTGTCTTGTTAGGCACTAGATATATGATGCAAGACACTTTCATAACCTTGTAGGAGGGATCATGCAAGACACTTTTACATAAGGAATGAAGTGAAATAATCGGGATCATATCCAACCCAAGACTCAATCCCACAAAGACCTTCTTAGTTACACTTTTTTCAAGCAACAATGTACATATACGCTTAGTGGCGGATTCAGAAATTATTTTTACCGGTGTCAAAAATTTAATTATTATTTTAATAAAAATATTATTAATTAGTTAAAAGAGCCAACTAATACGGTACGTGATCTTAGCTTATTTTCAGTGATTTTGATTGTTTCTTGGTTGGTATTTCTTGTTGCCTTTCTTGTATAATATAAGTTTTGGTATTAATATAAAAATATTCAAAATTTTGCTTTTATGTTACATTTTTTCTTCTAAGAAATGAAATATTGCAATCTTTTATAACATTAGGCAATTTGGGAAACACATACGATTTATAAGAAAACTGATGTTTATTATATCCTTTGTAAATGTATTTATTTAAGTTAATTATGGTTAAAGTGAAAAGTGGTATTAGACGTAATTAAAAGATTATTTAAAGATTAGTTTATATTTGCATTTCAGTTTTAATAGAATAGATAAATAAAAAGAATATATAACTTTGTTAAAGTTAATTAATAAAACAAAATAAAATAGTAAAGTAAAAGAATATAGTTTCTCTAACTATCATTAATATAAGAAAAACGCTTACTAGAGCATTATTATTATTCTGTAACATAAATCAAAACATATAAATATATCATTATCACAGAAGTTCAAAACGATTGAAACATTCTTTTTCTTCTAGTTATAAAATATTAAATAAAAATGAAAACAACTGTTTTGTTTCTTATTTTTCTTATTCATGTTTTCTCGTCATGTAAGTTTATTTTTGATTAAGTGATATATATATATATATATATATATATATGCATATCATATGCTTTTAATAATACATCGATTTAATTATTTAATTTGTCATCAAAACAATTATTTTTTGTTTTTATAGATGCATCGGATATTATGGAAAACTCAAATTTAATAGGTGAATCTCCATCTTCTAATCACGCAGAGAATCTTCAACATTCACCATATACATATGTTTCGATCGGTTCTCCAGGTGATTTACAAGTAGTTCATGAATAAATCAGATCATTTTAATATTTAATAATTCAATATTTATTTTTGAATGTCCTTTCTCAAAAAAAAAAAAAAAAATCTTTTTATAGGTACATTAAATATGGAAAAGCATGATCTTAAAAAAGAATCTCCTTCCCCTAAACCTGCAAAGAACCCTCAGATTCCAAAACGCGTTTGTTTTTCACACTTCGGTGATCGAACCGATCCCGAAGTTGCTTATGCATGTAATGCTCTGTGTAATAGACGTCTTAATCGTATAGGTTTCATGCATAGAGATTATTGTTGTTGTACTAAACCCTTATCGTATTTATCTTAAGGCCTTATACGAAAAATAACAATTATAATACATATTTGAGTTTCTTTTAATGACGGCTACTTCTCTGCTAGACTGTTACTCATACAATCATCCTCACCTTTCTCCGTCTTAACCATGTTTATTGAGAGATTCTTAAGGTGAGGTTCTTAGCGTAATTTAAGAACTGTTTTTTTAACTTTAACTAATAAAAAGTTAAGAGACGGTTCTTAACTCGACAGTTCTTTAAATAATACAAGTTTATTGATATATTATATGTACTTCTCGTCGCTCTGATACGAATCTGTTGTAGTGTGCGAAAAGAATAAGCTATAATTGTAAAGAACACGATATAACATGGTTTAGCAAAGAACATATCGGCTATCTTAACGAGCAAAGGAACTTGTTACCTAACTTACACCTTATTGGAACTATTTTTAGGATAACTGGCTTTGGTCAATATTCCAGTGGTTTTTCCTTAAATCAGTTATATCTTTTCATTAATAGCAAAGAAACGTTTTCTCACTATGATAGTCTTGAGTTCAAATTAATTATGTTAATTAGTGCATAACGTTTTCTTCTTTGTTATTGCTTTGGAAGAAGCTTATATAATTCAAATCTCCAAGTTAAAAAAAAAAAATTCATACGAACAAGAAAACAATTCTCCCATTATAAAATAATTATATATATATATAATTTATTTTGTCTGAGAATACAACACAAAATAGGTTTTGTTCGCTAGTATTGGGTGACGAAAACATATGCAATTGTATTTTAAGATTTTTGAACGCCATGTAAACCATCATATTATAGGATATTTACAGAATCAAGGAAATATTATCTTGTCTTTGCAAACCCTTTTCTTCTTTCCAAATTCTTATATCAGTATTTATATTTATCAATTTATTTATGCAAATTATTTATAATTATTCAGTTCGTCCTATTGTAGAATTACACCTCATAAAATTCAAACCAAAATTCAAATCATTTTAAAGAGGTGTGGAGTGCCTAAAGTAGATGGTTACAAATTCTTCCTAAAAACTATTACTTTAACCACTAACACTCTTCCCGTGTTCTTCTTGTTGTAAATTCTAGTTACACAATCAAGTCTCTTCCTTGACTTCTTGCTCCTTGTGCATCATCACGTTTCTTCTTCTTTTCTTTTATGCCTCTGTTTCTTGTGCTTCACGCTTTTTCTCTGCTACGCTTTTTTTTTTTTTTTTTTTGGAAAGACTACGCTTCTTTGTTCTCCTTCTTCTACTTTCCTGCTGTTATTTCTTGTTTAGGATTTAATCAAGGATCCAATATGGCAATATCCAACAGAACCTACAAAAAAAAGCAGACCAACGTGCTTATTCAACTCAGCTTCAGTAAAAAATTCAAACATTAAATCCAATGAGTGTTTTATTCATTATAGAGTTGGAGTGGAGGAGGAGCTGAGTCGATCAAAGATATGATACCTTCTGGCGACTTTGTATATATATTTCTTGAATACATCGACTCGCACAAAAGTAAAATAAAAACATTTGATGTTGACAGTGGGATTTGAACCCACGCCCTTTCGGACCAGAACCTTAATCTGGCGCCTTAGACCAACTCGGCCATATCAACTTTGATGTTCACGTATTGGTAAGAATACTCAAATCTATAAATAGTGACATCAGCATATAGAATTACTCAGATCTCTCTGCCTCTCCTTCCTCAGTCATTGCGTGTTATGCTATACTTTTTAGCAGTGTCTCCTTCAGGGTCAGCCATTAGCTTTCCTGGCCTTGCAGGCTGGGTTCACGGGAAAATACAAACAAACACATCACTATTGTCTTAGTCTGCAGTTTGAAGATGTAGAGTATAAGGTGAGAAACATCCAAGCTAGCTCAGCAAGCTTGGTGAAGACAATGGTGTCAAAGGTGGTGACTTATACTAATTCAGATCCAAATGGGTACAAGCACATATTGAAAGGTATAACAGGAAGCACGGGTCCAGGAGAAATCCTTGCACTAATGGGTCCTTCAGGTAGTGGCAAAACCACTCACTTGAAGATAATGGGAGGAAGATTGACAGATAATGACAAAGGGAAGCTTACCTACAATGATATTCCTTAATGAGACTAGTGTTATGATTGCAGTACCTGCAACTAAGGTACAGGACAGACTTGGAGCCAAAAGAGAAGGAAGAAAGGACACAGAGCATCTTCAAATAGGAATACAAGTGAAGAAGGACTGGACGCTCTCATGGTGGGATCAGTTCATTATTATAATCCAGAAGAACATTTATAGAGCGGCGTAGAGAGTACCTTGATAAGCTAAGGCTAGTTCAGTCACTTGGTGTGGCCGTTGTGTTGGTTCTTCATGAAACTAGATAATAGTTATGGATCTGGCTTCCTTTTCACTTTGTTGACAGTATTACTTATAGCCATAACTAGCCAAGTAAGCAAAAACAGGTTGAGAACTTGTCTCCCCTTTTCGAGACTGAAACATATATGTTAACAGCAGAGTGCAGGAGAGTTCGGTATTGAGTAGCAGGAGGGCTGGTATGATCGCCTCTTTGGTACTAATGCTCTTTCTTCTAACAAGAGGTTACTATGTTCAGGTACAATATATATAAACATATAGATCAAAGAAAATCGATAAGGCTATTTCCAATTTTGCAAGTGTCAGTGATGAGTAAAGAGAGCTTAGTAGAATTTGAGAAAAACAGCATTGAAGTCAAGTGCATAGGCTTTTCATATAAAGCATAAAACAGTTGTTGGTTGGCTTGTGTATTAGTAGTACAAGAGACCGAATACAAGCCTTAGATCATTCATCACACAGACAAGTAGCAACCAATAACACTCTGGTTCAATCACTTCATGTATCTGTGCAGGAATTTTCTGTGGAAGTCATTCCTTATTGTATCATTGATGAAGCGCTTAGGTGCTTTCATTTCACCACGAGCCTGATTCTTGAATACCACATCATCATCCCACCTGAAAAGACAGGAAAACAATCTTTAGTATCTGCAACAATTAACACAATAATCTTATGATTCAGGAAGAAACAAGAAAATCCTAACCTCCTTTTGACGCTAAACGAGGTTGGAGCGTTGTTAAGCAGTGGGTTTCCTTTGAGAAGTTCTTCTTCTTTGGCGTTTAGCTCCTCCATCTGCTGCTGCTTTTCCTGAGAAAAACGCATATATTAGTACCAACGAAGCACAGTAACTGCGACAAGAAGACAAAATTTTCCTAGCATAAACGTGTTTTAGGAAAAACCTATCTTTTTTTTTTTTTGAAACACAGGAAAAACCTATCTATTATTCCTTTTAATAGTAATCTAGAGCAGAATCATAAAACAGACAAGAGTAACTTTACCTTCCTGAGCCTCTCCTCCACTCTTTCTTTCTTAATCTGGTCGAGTTCAGCCATCAGAGCTTCAGTGTCGTCCTCGTCATCATCATCACTTTCGTCATCGCTAACAAAGACAAAACAAAACGTAAGCTACCTTTCACGGAACTAGAGATATATGAGTTGACTTAAGAGAAAGGACAACCACATCCCCCACCCACCCAGAATTCACCCCATAACCAATTGCATTTACACAAACTACGGCTCCAATATGAAAAGCAATGACTTAGAGATAGGTTTCTTAGCCCAGTATAAGGTAAAAGAACAGGTAGGTACCTATCATCATCAGTTTTGATATCAACATCAGAGTCATCAGCATCTACACTGCGAGGAACAATCCGATCTTCAGGGTCCCTTTTAGATCCTAAAAGCAGGATAATCCACGTTAGAAGACATATGATCAAACAATATTTATCATCTTGTTACATACATAAACAACAAGCAGGACAGATGATCGAATAAAAATAAATAAAAATAATAACATTCTCTAAAACCTTCGAGTAATAGCTGATTCCCTCTCCTGCGGTCTCTATCATCTAATGATTAAAACAATACCTCGTTAGTCCAGATGCAGTTAAAACAAAAAGGAAGAATCTTAAGTGAAAAAAAAAAGGTTTGAAATTTATAATCTTTACACACCACTGTAAGATTTGTCTTTGGAAGAGAAGTGTCTCCTCTCACGGTCTTCAAGCTCATCACGAAGATTCTTCTTCTGCACTTCCTCTTGAGTGTGTTGCCCTTCCCTCCTGCGCAAGACACGTTATGATATATAATCCCATCAACTAGAAGACAGATCTCTTCCACAGATGCATAAGCTATGACTATCGATCTTCAAAACTGTCGATCTCAGCTATCTAAATACAATTCGAAATCTTTCTATTGCAAATAAACCATAGATATCTGAAGAATCTCATCAATCAAAGATAAGGTCGATTCAAAGAAAAAAACCTTGGCTTTAAAGTCGTGTGAGCGGCGACATCGCGAGACGAATACTTCTGAGAAGCGCCGAAAATACGAGCACCACCCTGCTCGTTACCTCCTTTCGCCGGAGCCCACGTTGGCCTAGCTGCAGTTGTCATCTTGAAGGGAAAAAAGAACCCTAAATCCCCAAATCAACCAATATCGAGATAAGGACGAGATGATTGACGAGAGAGAGCGAGAGGAGAAAGTTAGAGGGGAAAAGTATAATTTATTTATTTATACATATACCCCTACTCTTTTCGTTTTTCCTTTTAGGTATGCAAACGTTTTATTTTTACCAAACCACCCCCACTTTTCACGAATGCTGTTGATTGTTGAAGAACAAAGTTCACTGATAATGGCAAAAGTAAAATGCATATTCTTGTTGAAAATGACAATCATGGAGAGTGTTTTTTCTCAAAATAACTACCTTTTAAAAACTATATAAGTCCGCGTATACATGATCTATAGGTTTATTGAACTCATCATAAGAATTATATGGTTAGTTTATACGATGATGATACCGAATGTTTACATTATTACAACAGAACCACAAACATTATTTAAAGCTTCCAGCATTGAACAAAAGTGATACTTATTTCTTCTAATTATGAGTTATACAGATTGTCAAAGGAGACCACCAGGTCCTTCCTTCCCTAACACTTGACTAAACAAGTCTCTTTGGATCTTGATTTTGACTTGTGCACTTCTTTTGCAGAGGGAAACGACTTAGCAAACATTTTGGATTCTGCCATGATCCTACTAGCTGCTTTACGCCGTCTTTTAAGCTCTGCATCCACCACAATTGTTGCTTCCTCAGCCATCTCTGCTTTCTTCAACGCCTCTTGTGTTGCTGCTTTTATATCTTCAATCTCCTTCTCGCTCATCTCCAGTTTCTTCAGTGTTTCATCTCTGCATGCTCTTAGTACTTCAGTCTCAGTTAATCCACCACCACCACTTTCTTGAACATTTAGACATTCCTCTGCAGCTTTTGCTTTTGCTTCTTCTGCCTCCTTAAGAGCAATCTTGAGCTCTTCCTCTAACATCAAGAGCTCCCTCTTTGCATCTTCAGCTTCCTTCTTCAGCTCCTCAATGGCTTGATCTGTTTCTCTTTGCTCTTTCTCTTTAAGCTGTGAATGCTCTTTCTTCACGTTTTCAAGAGAAAGCTTAAGAGACTCCATTAACATACACAACTCACTCTCCTCTTCAGCTACTCTATGAAGTGATTCCTTAGCAAAGCCTAGCTCCGAAGTCACAACAATCACATTACTATTACTACTCACATCTAAGTCATGATGACTCTCCTCTTGAGCTACTACTCTTTGAAGCAATTCTTTAGCAATGCCTAACTCTGAAGTCACATCTCTCACATTATTACCACTCAAATCTAAAGCTTTCTCATCATTTCTAGTTTCCAGCTTGTGATTAAGATGCACAACCATTTTCTTAGCTTCCTCAAGCTCTAACAAAGCCTCAAGCTTCGCCATCTCAGCATTCTTTATTTTCTCATTCAACTTGTTAACCTCTTGATTCCAGGGACATAGATTCGTCTCCTGCAACCAAAATTTCAGTAAATTACACCCAAAAAAAACATAAAAATATTATTAAAAAATAACTGAAAATAATAATTATAACCTGTTCTTCTTGCCTCTTGTTGAGATGTTCTCCACCAGCGTTAAAGAGCTTCACTGCATCTTGAACAGAATGAAAAGTAGCCATTAGTTTTTAGCAACGACCTCAAGAGAAAGTACACTCTCTATTTTTTTTCTTTAGTTGATCAAAACCATAAAAGAAAGAAACTTTGCATATGGAAGTTGAACCTTGAGACAATGTTACTTAAATCAACAATGGAAGAAGCTCCGGAAAGAGGGGCAGCTTTGTCACTCTAGTGTACAAACTATGCTCACGTGTCACGTCCGTGCAGAGATTTTGTTAAAAGGAGACGTCACGGGTCAACTTAACCTTCTTCTTTGTTTTCTTTTTTTTTATAAGTTATCTCTGCGATGCACGTGAAGTTACCTGCTCTAAACCACATTACTTTCTAGTTTCGTTTCTACACAACATAACAGAACTAGATGTAGATTTTTAACTTTACTATCTACCTTTTTTTCAAAAATAGTGTAACTTTATGAGTGTGATACGGTTACAAAATGGAGACGAGTGTAGCAGTCAGCCACCGCCTGCAACTAGGGTTGGGAAGAACACTCTCGCCGTAATGACGGTTTTACCCCTCGAGTTAAATGAAAATGTTAAATTTCAAACCCAACACAGGACCCGGCCCTTGAGACTGGGACATAGGCCTCTTAATAGTTGCTGTTCGGTGGTGAATTGTTTGTTGGTTGGTATGTAAACATCGCGCTATTACGAACAATATAAAGAACACGCCTTGACGTTTAAACTATCTACAAACGGCGAGTCGTGCCGCGTGCGGCTGTCAAAAAGTAAAATTTATGGGCTCTGAAGAAGCCCATATCATAGTTGTCGGTCGAAATCAATCATGCAAACCGGACAAAATTATTTTGAAATGGAATATCATCACATTATATTATATTGTACGATTTACTATTCATGTCAGAAAATGTTAACACTCTTTGACTTTTACAACATTTTCACATTTTAAGTATAAGTTGTTACGTAATAAAAGCAAAACTCTTTAGCTTTTTAAGAAGAAAAGATCGAATATAAAAAGCACTAAAGCAAGCTTGTAAACTCAGTATATAATAAACAAGTAAATTTATAATCATTATTTAAACTAAAAACAAAATGACCACATCAAAAGATCATGAATATCACAAAGTGATACGTTTAACACTGCAAAATGTGAAGTTTCGATTGGACTAATATAATGAAGTAGAGAAATATCCTAGAATATTTTTTTAAAAAAATTGTTACAAAAATAGTATACAAAGAAAAAAAAAATAAAAATATTTTATTAAAGAGGTAAATACACTTATATCTTTAAAATAGATTTAGGGTACTTAGGGTTTAGAGTTAAGAAGTGAAGTTTTGAAGTAAAGTTTTAAAGTTAAAGTTTTAAATTTTTAAAAATAAAAATAAAATATTAAATTTCGAAGTTAGTGTTTGTAACAGAATGTTTTCGATTACTGAAGATGATAAATACACTAACAAAATGGTTGATTTTAAAATTTAACAATGCAAACATTATTTCTCTAACTTTACAATCTAACCTATTCTAAAACTAAAGAATATAATTGCGGAAAAACTTGTATGTAATGTTCGAAATTCTCTTATTATTTTTATGTTGATTTTTTTTGTCAACATTTTTTGTTGATTATGTACAACTAGTTAACTACATAAATCAGTAATTATGTTGGAATTAGTATAATCTGTTAGAAAAAATAAATAAATAATTTTAAAAAGATTAACTTCTGGTTTTGACGTTTTTCTTGTCAGCAGGAGAATCTTTCTTATTTCTTTATACAGACACTAAAGAGAGAAGTGTCACATGAATATTGCTTACCTCTCTCTCTCTCTCTTACATATCTCTATCTCTCTCGTGTTATTATCCAACAAAAGTCAGATCTTGAGCAGTGGTTGGAGATGGAGTTCCGGGAGAAGCTCTTGAAGTTCAAGTTCCACATCGTCTTCGCCTTCGTTTTCTCCCTCCTCACCGTCGCTCTCGTCACTTATTCTCCCGGTTTTCTCACCGTAGTAACTTACTTCTGGCCTCTAGTTCTCTCCACCGCCCTCTTTCTCGCCGCCGTTTTCTTCTTCGCCCGGACCTCCGACCTTCCAACGTCGTCGTCTACCATCTCTGGAGATGGCTCCGGCTTAATAGTGGCGGCAGAGGGGATCCTTGACTATGTAGTCGGCGGACAACATGAAGAAACTCTCTTTGATTGCTTCACTAAACTCGACTAGTATCAGATCGATCTCTCTGTGTTTTAAGTTCCTCGTTAGTTTCTTTTTTTAATAATAGAGAATATTTTATAAATGTCATAGTTAACCTCTGGAATAATAAGAATCAATCTTGCTTTATGTTTTTTCTAATTTTGTGATTCCTTTAGGTTCTATGTGCTTATTTTATACGTACACTACATTGATATGATTTACTTTCAAAATCGATCATATATTTTAAATTTGGCGAATGACCTTGAATTCGGTGCCTTTATTTAACTTATAAAACCCATCCACCGACGCGAAATGATTTTTCATTTGTTTACTAATTTAACTTACAGAAAAATATAATGTTATCATAGGTTAAAGATACGATGAATGTAGTATTACTTCAGCTAAGATTCTACAAAAAATTGGGTGATCTATCAGAGAGAAGAAGGGATAAAATAATTGTATAACATAGATTCGTACTTTTTGGTACATTCCTCACGTGCATGAGCATCTCAACCACTGAATCTAAGTCTTAAGACCATGATTAACCCTAAGACTAAGAACCCAAATTGGGTTCTTAGTTTTTTTTTTTTTTTTTCTGAATTTTTTTTTTTTTTAAAAATAATAATCAATCGTGGGTCGCCACGTGTACGTAGGGTTCGTGAACAGTAAAAGAATTCCTTAAGAGTTGGCTCTTAAAGAAAAGGTATAAGAGGTGAATTTTTAAAAAATTATGGACCCCACCCCCTAAAAACCCTCCTAAGAATCCCTATTAATTTTGCTCTAAATTACCCTGGTAGAACAACTTTATTGACAAGTTTTTAAGAGCACCCCAATGAATAAGAATATATATTTGTTCTAAATATATATATATATATTAATATTTATTTTCGGTGTTATTAATTTTATAGGAAACTCAATTCAATATTTGTTAAAACATACTCTCATTGGTGATGTGCTAAAAACATGACTTCTTAGTTAAATATATCATAGATCAATCTCAAAATTCAAACTCAGGAAAGTATGTAAGGCTCAACCACACATTGTAGAGCTGTATAAACCTATATAATGTCCAAACCAATATAACAATTCATGTTTGTTTACTAAGTTTGAAATTTTATAAAAACAAGATATAACCCAATATTAATCTATATAATGTACATATATTTCACCAGGGCCGAATATATTATGTGTTTTTCAAAGGTACATATAAAGTAAAGTTTTAATCTCATCTTAATTGTTTTCTATGTAGGTTGAACTTAATTTTTATTTCTTTATTATATTTGAATTATTTAAATTTATTGTGTTTATTTTGCGTGTTCCAAAAGCAAAAAAAAACTTACTTGCAAGAAAATGCTAAAATATGCCGAATTTAATTTATATTCTGTATATCATAATAATTTTGGAAAAAAGCAAATGTAAAATAACTCAAATTATGTAAAGTATCAGTTTGTTTTGGAAAAGAACAACTATACAACTTACGGTTTTTGTCTAAATATATATGTTATAAACGCTACTGCGACTTTATATACTCATAAAAGAGCAAATTTCGACTTTCTATATAATATGCTCATCATGATCTGTTAAGTGCATATCAAAAAATAAAGTTATTCACAGATTTAGTAGTTTAGGCTTATTTTCAGAGCCTAAAGTATATTCATTATTTTTAAATAATATATGAATTAACAAATACTTTCAGGAAAATTTTAATTATACCATAAGTTTGATACCACTTTTCAAATTTACAACTAATAAATAATTATTTTCATAAATATCATAAATTTGTGATAGAAAGACACAAAGCTAATTTTCTAAATATTTAGAAAACAATTATAAACTTAATCCCACCCCTTTAATACTAAACCCTAAATAATAATCACTAAAACTTAAACCCAAATGTAAATTTATTTTTTTGGCAATTATCTCAAATGGCATTTTTAATTTCTTATCATAAAAATAAAGCTAAAAATGACCAAAATAGCTCATTTTGTTTTGAAAATTTTAATATCTATTTTTATTTTTTAATAATTGAAACCACACCTCCAAAACCCCACCCCTTCAACTATAAACCCTAAGTTTAGATTAATTATCTTAAGGTTATAAGTGTATATATACCTATTTAATAAAATATTTGATCATTTTCCTCTATGAATGCTATTTTTGTGAAAATAAACTAAAAATAACTATCCTAGACAATGTCTCTATTTTATAATTATAATATTAGAAATTATGATAAATATTGTTGATGATTTTATAGTGACAATTTTATCTATTTTATAAGGATTCACATCTGAATGCACCATATTAATTGTTCTATTAGATTTACTTATAATTGCTGAATACACCACATGAATTGTTTTATTGGAGTTACTTATAATAGTATTCTTTGTATCATGATGATTGATGAAGATTTTTTGTAATCGTTTTCTCCATTAATCTATGTCTCTCTTCCAAAGAGTAGTTTATTTGCAAGTTTATATATAGTCTATGCGAGAGGAGTAAATCAAACAACCAAAGCTATTTGAAGTATTGTGTTTGTGTGCCTTCTTCGAAATTTCAGAGTTAAGACTTCTATCTTGTATTTTTATTAAGTGACGCTATAAAAACGTTATGCAGTTAGTGATTTTACTAATTAAATGGCGTGGAATCTCCTCAGACTTCTTTCATACATGCAATGCTTTGAATGGTACAATGAGATGAAATAGAAAGGGCTAACGCCTGATTTAGTGAGTTACTGTTTGTTAATCCCCCCCCTTCCTCTCATCTGCAAGAAAGGAGATCTCAATAGAACGGTTGGGATGTCCGAGAAGCCATCAAACACAAGGTCATGTCTCGCCCTAGCCTCTACAAAACCGTGATCGATAAGTGAATGTAAGAATGATAAAGCAATGCAGCTACTGAAGAAGGGAAAAGTTACAGAGTTACTTTCTTTTGAGCTTGTGTCGAGTACAAATGTTTGCAAGGGGAACTCGTTACCACTCTTTCCTTGCTAGGTTGTCATGACTCATGACCGCATCCTTATTGTGTCGGTTGAAGTTTTTATTTTTTTCAGATGTTTCTATTATTTATAGCAAAGTAAAGTAAAAGACTAGAAAACTGCAGTGAACCAACTGAATGAATGCGGTTCATCAACAAAAAGTCCCAAGTAGACAGAGCATGCATGTGATGTATCATGTATGTATGATCATGATAGGTATAAACACACTTATTCAAGGAGAAGGTTTAAGGGAGTTGAGCTGACAAGTAAAGGAGATGAAGCTTGATAGCTCGGGGAAGTGAAATGGACACGTGGATGGGAATAAAGAAAGGCGAGAAGTATAGATAGTAGGGGAAGCTTGTTAGTTAGTTTCATGGATTGTTTTACAGAATCTAGATCAGAGCGTGTGAGCTTGATCCTTACTCGTATGAGAGTAAGAGAGATAATCGTATGAGATTATCTCTGATATTGTAATTCGATTGTGGAAACTATCAATATACATTGGAGTGAGTTGAGTATAGATCTTGATACTTAACAATTGGTGCGGTGAAACTGGTCTTGAACACGCGACGTTGAGAGATTGACAAAGCATCGGTGCGATTATCGAAGCGAGGTGACACGGAGTCGCGAACGAACAGCGGTGATCGGAATGTCGAAGGCGAAGATGGTGGCGAGTCCGACGAGACCGGCGATCGAGATTACGGAAGAGGACACCGACATGGATATGCACGCCATGGATCTCGAATTCTTGAAAGGAGGTTACATCAGGCTCAATCGAGCTAGAAAGGAGTCTGATGAACGTTTTGACGAGGTGAATCAACAACTACGTTCGATTCTCCAGATCCTTAACAAACCGAATCTGCGTGATGAGCAACGGAATCATCGAGAAACCGAGTCATCGCGTCCGCAGGTATTCTCTACGAACTGGGAACGAAACCGGGAAGAACAGCCGTTAGGTTATCGATCTGGTCATATGAATCTTGCGAATAGAGAAACGATGTTGCAGAAAATATCCATGCCTGTGTTTTCAGGGAAACAACCTTACAGTTGGATCACAGAAGTTGAGAGATGGTTTAGTATTGGGAAGTATGAGGATGAAGAGAAGTTGGAATTGGTGGGATTGAGTTTGGAAGGGAGAGTTAAAAAATGGTTTGGTTGGGAACTGAAAAGGAATGGTTTCCAGGATTGGAATGAGTTTAAGCAGAAGTTAGTGTTGCGATTTACTGAATCGATCGAAGAAGAACCGGAGATACGACTGTTTTCCCTGCGACAAACAGGTTCAGTAAGTGATTACATCTCGGAGTTTGAAGAGTTATCAGGTTTCGTAACAGGACTGGATGACAATCTGTTGATAAAGATCTTTTACACTGGCCTCAATCAAGAGATGAAAGAAGTGATACGAATGAAGGAACCAAAGGGGCTGGAAAATCACATAGCGGCAGTGTTGCGTATGGAATCCAGTGCTTTTTGTAAAGTGGTGAGTGTTTCGTCGCAAAGCACCAGAGGGGAGCAGAAACAATCATATGTTACTCCTTTGCAATCATCTTCTTCATTCAACTCCAACAGAAGTGGACGGGAACAATCGAATAATGTGCAAGTGAAGAGGGACAGTAATAACAGTGGAGGAAGAATGACAAAGAAGTGTACAAATGAGGAGTTGGATAGAATGAGAAAGGACTTTATTTGTTTCAAGTGTGGAGCTGCGGGATGGACACGAGCTCACAAATGTCCAAACAAGGATACTCGGATAGTGACATCACTGAATGGGTTACAAATGGTGGTACTAGACGAGGGGGAAGACGATTTTGAGGAACAATTTTTCGAAGCGCAGATGCAAGAATTGTGTACCTTGTCATTAAATTCATTCTTGGGCATCGATTCACCAAAGACGACGAAGTTGTATGGGAAGTTTCAAAAGACTGATGTGATCGTGATGCTCGATAGTGGGGCGTCTCACAATTTTATTACACCAGAAATTGTGAAAAGGCTGAAGTTGAAAATTTGTGCTGCAACAAGCCTTGACATCTTGCTAGGAAATGGAGTTACAGTTAAGAGCACAGGAGTGTGCAAGGCTATTCCTTTTCAGTTAGCGGATGCTACCTTCACATCAGATTTTATAGCTTTGGAACTGGGAATGGTTGATGTTATTTTAGGAGTGCAGTGGCTCGAGACCTTAGGGAGATGTGAAGTGGATTGGAAGAAGCAAGAACTGTCCTTTAGTCATGAAGGAGTTAAAGTGACTTTGTTCGGTGATCCAACACTCCATGCTTCCAAGCTCTCAATGAAGTCCCTGTCACCTATCTCATCTAGTGAAGTAAGAGGAAGAGGAGAGCTCTTTACTATCACTAGTGGGGTAACTTCAACTGTTCCAACGATTCCGGAGAAGCTACAAGAAGTGTTAGCGGAGTTTCAGGCGGTTTTCGCACTGCCAACGTCTTTACCTCCTTTCCGCGAGAAGAACCATGCTATTAATCTCAGACCAGGAGTAACGGCGATCTCTGTTCGACCATACCGTTATCCCCATAACACTAAAGTGGTCATGGAGAAAATGGTAGGAGAGATGCTAGAATCGGGAATTATTCGGCCAAGTACCAGCCCTTTTTCGAGTCCCGTGTTATTAGTCAAAAAAAAGGATGGATCGTGGAGATTTTGTATTGACTACAGGGCTTTGAATAAGGCTACGGTACCGGATAAATTTCCAATTCCGGTTATTGACCAGTTGCTTGATGAATTGTATGGAGCATCAGTTTTCTCTAAGCTGGATTTGCGATCAGGTTACCATCAGATAAGAATGAAGGAGGAGGACATCGCCAAAACTGCATTTCGAACAGTGGAAGGACATTATGAGTTCTTGGTGATGCCATTTGGCCTTACTAATGCTCCGGCTACGTTTCAGGCGTTAATGAATTCTATTTTCAAGCCATTTCTCCGAAAGTTTGTGCTGGTATTTTTTGATGATGTTCTGGTCTATAGCAGGACCTGGGAAGCACATACGAGACATTTACAGCTGGTACTCCGGGTATTACAGGAGCAACAATTATTGGCAAATCAGAAAAAGTGCTCTTTTGGGGTGCAGCAGATAGAGTACTTGGGTCATATTATTTCGAGTAATGGAGTAGCTACAGATGCTGTGAAAACTCAGAACATGAAAGAGTGGCCTACACCGAAGACGGTGAAACAATTGAGAGGGTTCTTGGGGTTAACCGGATACTACCGTCGGTACGTTAAAGGGTACGGTTCGATCGCGAGACCGCTTACTGAGTTGCTGAAGAAAGAAGGGTTTCAGTGGTCGAGGGAGGCGCAGTTGGCTTTTGACGCGTTGAAAGAGGCCATGATCTCAGCTCCTGTGTTGGCTTTACCAAATTTTGAAAAACAATTTGTTATCGAGTCTGATGCATCCGGTTTTGGCGTTGGGGCAGTACTGATGCAGGACAACAAACCGATAGCGTTTTTCAGTCATGGGTTAACAGCAAGAGAGCAGCTCAAGCCAGCGTACGAGAGAGAGCTGATGGCAGTGGTGATGGCGGTGCAGAAGTGGAAGCATTATCTGTTGGGACGTCAATTTGTGGTACATACAGACCATCGCAGTCTCAAGTACCTTTTGGAGCAGAAAGAAGTTAATATGGAGTACCATCGTTGGCTGACTCGGTTGTTGGGTTTTGATTTTGTGATTATGTACAAACCGGGTTGTGATAACAAAGCAGCGGATGGGTTGTCAAGGATTGAGCATGTCGAAAGTGTTGCGGGGAGTTCCGTATTAATGGCAGTAACGGTACCGGAGGCGATTCAATTACAGGACCTGTATGCGGAGATCGACAGCAGTGAAGAGATTCAGAAACGGTTATCCGAAATTCGTGCAGGCAGGGAGAAGAACAGTAAATTCAGTGTGTTAGAGGGGAGATTATGGTACAAAAAACGTTTGGTTATTCCGAAGACTTCAGTCTTCATTCCGGTGATACTTTTCGAATGTCATGATGGTCAACAGGGAGGTCACTCAGGGGTGCTTAAGACGGTCAAACGAGTGCAGACAATGTTTCAGTGGGAGGGTTTGCATCAGCGTGTCAAGCAGTATGTATCGGATTGTGGAATTTGTCAAACTCACAAGTATTCTACTCTTTCTCCTGCCGGCCTGTTGCAACCTTTACCATTGCCTCATCGCGTCTGGGAGGATATATCAATGGATTTTGTGGAGGGTCTTCCAGGGTCTCAAGGCTTTAACGTGATTTTAGTGGTGATTGATAGACTCAGCAAGTATGGTCACTTTATTGGTATGAAACATCCTTTTACGGCAGTGGACGTAGCTTCAAAGTTCATGACAGAGGTGGTCAAACATCATGGGTTTCCACGATCTATTGTTTCGGATAGGGATCGGATTTTTCTGAGCTCTTTTTGGAAGGATTTGTTTCGCCTATCAGGAACTAAACTGAAGTACAGTACAGCTTTCCATCCGCAAACAGACGGACAGACAGAGGTTCTTAATAGGTGTATGGAGACCTACTTGCGCTGTTTTGCATCCGGTCATCCACGCACTTGGTATCGGTTTCTCGCGTGGGCTGAATTATGGTATAACACGTCTTTTCACACGGCTTTGAAGGCTACACCGTTTCAAGTCGTTTATGGCAGGGAGCCACCTACTTTTGTTCGGTTTGAAGACGGTTCTACGAGCAACTATGATCTGGAGGTGGCGTTACGGGAACGGGATGAGATGTTGGTACATATTAAGCACCATTTGGCTCGAGCACAGCAGTTAATGAAGACAAGCGCGGATAAGCATCGTAGGGAGTTATGTTTTGCAGTGGGCGACTGGGTGTATTTGAAGCTTAAACCTTTCCGGCAGCATACGGTGGTTCGTCGTTACTGTCAAAAGTTGGCCGCTAAATACTTTGGGCCTTATGAGATAGTGGAAAGGATTGGGAAGGTCGCATATCGTTTGAAACTGCCAGCAGACGCTCGCATACACTCTGTTTTCCATGTATCTCAACTGAAGGCGGCGCTGGGGCAGGGTCAGAATGTGCAGACTATACCTCCAGCGGATTCAGATTTAGCTGAGGTGTTACTACAACCGGAGGACATCCTTGCGTCTCGGGCGAATGGAGTGGGTGACGTCGAGTTACTCGTTAAATGGAAGAATCATTTGGATCATGACAACACATGGATGTTACGGAAAGAGTTTGAAGCGCAGTTTCCTTCTTACAAGCTTGAGGGCAAGCTTGATGTTCATGGGGGGGG
>MU107054.1:0-69545 GCA_012274485.2 Sinapis alba | reverse complement strand
TTTTAACTATTATTATATTTTGGTATCTTTATTTTTTTCCTTTTTATTATTGATTATTTATTTTTAATTTATGTATATGTTTTACATATTCTTTACTTTCTGAAAGTTAATTATAAAATCTATTTTAATCACAGTTTATAGTATTTTCATAATATTTAAATTTATTTATTTATTCTGATAATTATTTAATTCAATTTAATTTTATATATTCTAGGCGAGTTTTTTTTTCGCGTCGGAAGCTCAGATAGAAGAAATATTGGGAGGAATAAGAGACAGCAGAGTCTGGTTCCTTTGGGTAGCTCGTGTATCACACGAGTCAAGGCTGAAGGAGGCTCTTGAAGGTAGTTAGGGTGTTGTAGTTAGCTGGTGCAATCAGCTGCACGTGTTGTGTCATGCAGCGGTAGACGGGTTTTGGATGCATTGCGGGTGTAACTCGACATTGGAAGGAATGTATTCTGGAGTACTGATGCTGACGTGTCCTTTGGTTTAATTGGGATCAGTTTTTGAATGCTAAGATGATTGTTGAGGAATGGAGGATTGGGATGAGGATCAAGAGCAAGAAGATTACGACCTAATTGTTGATAATAAGGAAAGACAAAGCTCAAGGAACTGGTGAAAAGGTTTATGGATGGAGAGAGTGAAGAAGGGCTTGTGATCTCAGTGATATCGGTCGTGGAGATGTTGAAAAAGCTAGTTCTTCAGAAGTTAATATCGACGCTTTCATTAAGATATAACCTATGATCGTGTGAGTTTTATGTTTTATTTTGGGCAATTCTCTTAAATAGCATTTTTTTAGTTTTTGTCACAAAAATAACATTCAAAAAATAAAATGACCAAAATAGACCTTTTTTGAAATTTTGATTTGTTTTTATTATTTTTTTTTTTTTGAAATTTGAAATCTTAACCCCAAACCCACCCCTTAACTATAAACCCTAAAGTCCAAATTAGTTAACCCTAAGAGTATAAATGCATATAAATGAATTTTTTAGCTTCTAAAAAAACATTTTGGTCATTTTTTTCTTTAAAAACTATTTTTGTGACAAACAAACTAAAATGAGCTATATAAAGGAATTTTTCTTTTATTTTGGCTAACAAGATAATAAACAGAACTCTACAAGCTATATCAGTGACAATGAGTTAAATAAAACAAAACAAAAGCACTAAACGAATACGGGATGTATAGTTGCGGGTGCTCTGCGACTACTAATCGAAGCTTAAGCCCAGCCTTAAAGTAGTGGATTCCAAGTATAGTGAGCCTGACAAGATCGTGGCCCGTCTTGTACACAGCTATTGGAGAAGCAGAGGGTCGCAGGATTTGAATTCAAGGTTCTTGTTTGGAGGTGGTGGAGGAATCAGACGTGACGGGTCAATCAAAATGGTTATACTATTTTATTTTATTTTATTTTTGAAAAAACTATTTTAAATTTTAGTAAGCAAATAAATTAATATATATATTATCATTTAACAGGAATATACAATTTAATATTCGATTGAAAGGGCAGTTTAAGACAACAAACAGGAGAGAAAAGGGAAAGCTGCAATAATGCAAGTTAATATGAAAAATACCTTAGAATAGTTCTAAAAAAAAATTTATCACAAAAATTTTTTTTAATGAAAAAATGACCAAAATGTTTCATTAAAGTGGTAAATAAACACTTATACTTCTAAGATTAAGTAATATAGACTTAGAGTTTAGAGTTAAAAGGTTGGGTTTGGGGGTTAAGGTTTCAAATTTCAAAAATATAAAATTAAAATTTTGAAAACAAAAAGAGGCTATTTGGTTATTTTTTTCTTGAATGCTATTTTTGTGACAAAAAATTAAAATAGACTATTTGATAGAAGAGCAATTCTCTTAAATAGACTCTTTAAAGTTTTTGTCACAAAAATAGCCCTAAAAAAATAAAATGACCAAAATATCTTTTTTTTTTGAAATTTTCATTTTTTTTCTTTTTTGAAATTTGAAACCCTATCCCCAAACCCACCCCTTAACTCTAAACCATAAAGTCTAAATTAGTTAACCCAAGGGGTATAAATGCATATAAATAAAAAATTTAGCTTCTAAAAAAACTATTTTGATCATTTTTTTCTTTAAAACTATTTTTGTGAAGAACAAACTAAAAAGCTATGTAAGGAAATTTCTCTTGATAGAATTATCTATTGAATATTCGATATATATATATATATATATATATATATATATATATATATATATATATATATATATATTTATTTTTTTTTNATGCATATAAATAAAAAATTTAGCTTCTAAAAAAACTATTTTGATCATTTTTTTCTTTAAAACTATTTTTGTGAAGAACAAACTAAAAAGCTATGTAAGGAAATTTCTCTTGATAGAATTATCTATTGAATATTCGATATATATATATATATATATATATATATATATATATATATATATATATATATATATATATATATATATATATATATATATATATATATATATATATATATGGATAACTTCAGATTTTTCAGTCTGTAATTACTTGAGGGAAAAGGAAAGTAAAAACGAGAATTTACATTAACCTAATCGTTGAAGGAAAAGGATTACTATGATTGGCGGTGCACCAAACCCTCTATATAAACACTCTTAACACCCTCTTATTTTCCATAAAACAAGCTCAAAACTTCAACAAATCTCTCTCAAACTCGTTGTCCTTGATTCTTTCGTTCCAGAAAAAAAGAAAGAACCAAAACATTGATCATGACTTTGATAAAAAGCAACACCTTCTTCACGTCTTTGATGATTCTTCTCGCTCTCTTTGGAGTAGCCGTTGGAGGAACCGTACACAAAGTGGGGGACTCAAGCGGATGGACCATGATGGGTGTTAACTATGAAGCATGGGCTTCTTCAAGAACTTTTCAAGTCGGAGACTCTTTGGTTTTCGAATACAGCAACGGTTTTCACGACGTCACTGAAGTCACTCACAATGATTTCGAGCTGTGTGAACCGTCTAAACCATTGGTCAGATATCAAACCGGATATGATACTATCAGTCTGACAAAACCGGGATACCAAAACTTTATCTGTGGAATTCCTGGTCACTGCCACATAGGACAAAAGCTTCAAATCCTTGTCCTACCAGCCTCCTTGGGTCCTGTAGCAGCTCCAGTTCCCGGACCAGTTCGATCAACGGTTAGTAATGGTCCACAGTATCAGATGGCTCCACCACCAACTCCACATAGCGCAGCTGCAACCTCTAGTGTTTGGAACGGATGCAGCTACTTTCTACTTTCTCTTTTCATCTTAGTTTGATAGATCATTCACATAAGATTTTTCTCTTTAGGTCCTATCTCCAAGACTATTTCTATTTTTTTTATTTTCTTGATGCTTAATAATTATTGTTTAGTTTTATTTGGTGTCAGCAAATTGTAGTATCCATTAAAAGTTATTCAGATTTAATTATTTTTTTCTCTATTCATATAATATAATGTTTAAACGATACCATTCATGTTAACGATTAATACATTCTTCAATTTAGTTTAGTCTGATTTTCATGACGTTACTGAAGTCACTCACAATGATTTCGAGCTGTGTCAACTGTCTAAGCCGTTAGCAAGATACCAAACTGGGTCTGATACGATCAATCTAACCAAACCAGGATACCAAAACTTCATATGCAGTGTCCCTGGTAACTGCGAAATAGGACAAAAAATTCAAATCCTTGTCTTTCCAGTCTCATTGGGTCATGTTGCGGCTCCAGTTCCTAGACCGGTCCGATCACCTAGTACATCTTCGTGGTCTCCTTCACGAGTTAGTAATGGTCCACAGTGTCAGATAGGTCCATCACCAGATCCACATAAAGCAGCTTCGACCTCTATTGTTTGGATTGGATTCAGCATTTTCTTTTTACTTTCTCTTTTCATCTTAGGTTGATTAGATCATTCACAAACGTTTTGTTTCCTTTTTAGCCTACTTATTTGGTTCAACATAACTTTGGATCAGTTATAATCTTGTTACATAATATTACTTGAAATTGTAAATATTAGTTAGAATTATATTTATTTTGTCCTCTACTCCCTTTCCAGTTTCACTATTAATGTTTTGATTAGCCATTGCATAAGCATTATGCTTTTTATTATTCAATCAACAATTTTCAAAAAATCATTTTAAAAAGCATCTGCAAAATGTCAATATTCTCCAAATGTTTTTTTGCTCAATGCTCTCATATGAAGCTTTTGATAGAGCATTTGCATATAAAATATAGAAAAAATAAAAAAATAATTAAATAATATTTGCAACTAAAATATTTGTAACTTTTTTAAAAGAATAATATTCCATATTTAAAATATAATATAATTTATATAATTAAATATGATTCATTTTTAATAACAAAAATATTATTTTATATATTATAGAATAAATATATCTACATTATTTATAAATAAATAAATTACACATTATATATTAATTTTATGATAACTTTATATATGAACCATTTACTACTCTACTAATCATATTATTAAATACTTAAATGAGAGCATACAACTTCTACATCATACTACTTTTATAATATATTGGTATTGCTTTATCATCAATTCTACAGCATTAGTAAGATGACTATTCTGTCAATTTAGTTTTATCATATTAATTTATATATATTATTAAAACTGAAATACATTTTAATACTGTTTGGAAACAAGGATAATAGTATAAATAAGAACTGTTTGGAAATATAGATAACAAATTAAATAATTTATTTTATATACACATTTAGCTATTGCATTTACAATAAATTAAGTACTTTATTTTTGTATTTCTTTTTATTTACAGACTCTACCACTGCATTTAAATCAATTTAAATTAATTAATTACAATGGTTGTTGTTTGTTTGTGGTGAAACAAAAATACAAATTGAAATATATAGTATATGTTATATAATATAGTTTTTAAATATAGTATTATTTTATTTAGTTTAGTCAAATATAAGAAAATTGAGAGTTTAATTTTCAAGAAAATAAAATATCATAAAATTAATAGTAATTCATAGAAAACTAATGCAAAAATTAATTTTTTGTATGTTGTTTTATTTTTAAAAAAGTTAACAAAAATAACAATTTAATATATGAATAGTACAATTACATCAAATTGCATCAAGTTATAAAATGTTTTATATAATATTATATACAAATACAAAATTATTATCAAACATCTACATTATAAAATGATATATTCTACTCTATATATAAACTACAAAATATAAAAAAAATATATAAAATTTGTTTATAAAATCAACAGTTTATGAATTTACGTTGACCATAAGTTAAATCAAGGTCAAGTTATAATGTTAGTTTAAGTTTCAATCCTTTGTTTGAGGATGTACCATTCAATAAAGTAACTTACATACAATTGAGATGGAGTATCACCGTAAAATTAAAGAGTAAAATAAAATAAAAAAGTGCGATTTTACGAAAGGATTCCAAATAATTTTTCGTATAGCTCTGTCAATTTCTAAAATTCAAAATAAAATAATACTAAATTAAATTAATTGATTAGATAACTTTATATTAAAACAAACACTTTTAATACGTAGATGGTATCATATATTGTTGACAAAAAAAGAAGATGTTACTACATATGGTATCATATATGGCTTTAAGGAGAAGGGGGGCGAGTATAAGGACGAGGACATTTTGAATCACATGTGGCTTTGTCGGGCCAACAAGGACCACCTTTTAAGGCTGTACAACACCAACCCCTTTTGTTAAACCAGTTTGTATTATAACAATTTGAGTCTATGATTATGTTTGATTTATCTATTTCTCTAATATCCATCCTTGCACCTTCACATAAAAATCACACATCAAGCAAACGTTAACAAGATTAAAAAAAAAACAAAAAACAAAACATAAGTAATATAATTGCAAAAGATTATACATACACTGATGCAAAGTAAATAGGGAGATGATGAACATGCACATGAGAGTTGTCTGTATCTTCATGGTTTTCTTAAACAACAATGTGATGTCTTTAACTTGTTTAGTAGTCGTATTTCAAAAGAATGTGAATTTATCTTCTTGCAATTATGCTTATAAAGTGTGCTATTTAAATAATTTTTTTTGTTTAACTTAATCATTTTAAAGAAGTAATATATATGTAATCATTAATTATCGCTAGATTGTTACGTGTTTCTATTTATCCTAGATATGTATGTATATATTTATTATTATTATTTAAAAACATTACTATGCATATATTTTGAATACCAGAAAAGTAAAGAAAAAATTAAGGAACAAAAAACAACAAAATTTATATGTTTATAAAAATACGACAACATTTGTATGGTTTTAATAAAATTACATGTAACAATTAAACAATGAGTTATTATATTTACAGTTATATGATGTATAATTTTACATTTTTTTGAAAAATATAGAATAATTAAAATAAATAAATTGTAGAGATTCCCTACCTTTTCATCTAGGTGTAACTATTAACAATCATTTAGTATGTTTTGGATTTTATATTTTTCTATTATTACTTATCTGTTTATTTTTATTTTTGGATTCTTAACTTAGGGAGTTTAAATATAAAATTATATTAATTGTAATATTAATTTTTGATATATTGATATTTAGAATATATTTTATTCTCTTTCAATCTATGTCAATTAAAGTAATTATCATAATAATATATATATTAAATGTTACATTAAATACAGTTTAATATCGAAATTTAAATTATATAAATTTCTTGAGTTTTAATTCTTTCATATAACTTTAACTATTATAATAATTTAGTATCTAATAAATTTATTTTTGTTCTATTATTGATTATTAATTTTAAATTTCTGTACAGGTTTTACATATTTTAATTTCTGAAATTTAATTATAATATCTATGTTAATCACAATTTATAGTATTTTCATAATTTTAGATTTATTTATTTGGTTTTATAATTTTTAGTTATATTTATAATATATAAAGTAATAATCATAATTAACATTTTAGATGATGTTTTAGGTATATTTAGTTTAATGTTTTTATGATGTAGAGATTGGTTTTGCTTTTGTTTTTGTGATTGAGAATTAATCTCATAGATTTAATGGTCATTTACTCATCAGTTACGAGACCTAGAAGAGAATAACCTTATTTGTTATGTTGACTAAATCAACAAAACAAAACAACTTAATATATGAGGCATAAGTCCTACTCAAAGCTCACTTATATGCTTGATTTCTCTAAACTCTAATACATTAGAATGTTTAAAAGTAATGAACTTAGTCATTATTATTCCCTCTAATATATAAGAATAATTCCGTCTAAACATCCAAAGTGTCATATTGTCTAGGTTTTACATTTAGCCAAATTTTAAGCTTTACAAACTTATAATCACACAGTTTCGATTTATATTTCTCATTCAAAATAATACCAATTTTAACATACAAATACACTACATACACCGTGACATAGTATTAAACATTCATAACCGATGAAAGTATTCATCCAGAAACTTACATAAAATGGTCTAAAACCATTTTAATATTTTATCAAAAACAAATTCCAATACTGGTCACTGCAAAATAGGACAAAATTTTCAAATCCTCGTCTTTCTGGTCTCGCTGGGTCATGTTGCGGTTCCAGTTCCCATACCGGTCTGATCACCTGGTACATCTCCCTCGTCTCCTTCACCGACGGTTAGTAATGCTCCACAGTATCAGATAGGTCCATCACCAGTTCACATAGAGCAGCTTCGATCTCTATTGTTTGGATTGGATTCAGCCTTTTCTTTCTACTTTCTCTTTTCATCTTAGGTTGATTAGATCAATCATAAACATTTTGTTTCCTTTTTAGCCTATTTGATCCTTTTAATCTGTGTGAGTTGTAGGTTTGTTTGGTTCAACATAACTTTGGATCAGTTATAATCTTATTACATACTATTACTTTAAATTAAAATTATTATTTAGAATTACATTTAATTTTCCCCTACTCCCCTTCTAATTTCCTTCTTAGATAGGATGACTATTCTGTCAATTTAGTTTTATCAGATTAATTAGTATTCTTGATAAAACAACTGAAGAGTTAAGTTAATTTAATTTTCAGTCATTGTTTGAGCCTTGAGGATGTACCATTCAATAACTTAACTCATATACAATAGAGACAGAGTGTCACCGTAAAAACAAAGAGTAAATTGAAAAAAAAAGAAATGCTATTTTAAGAGTTTGAAATATTTGATCTCAGTATTCTCTGTCTTTGGCAGAAGATCCAACAGTTCAGGATGATTGTGATACAACATGCGTAGATGACAACTGAGTTCATAACAAATGAAAGAATGAAAAACAAGTAGTGTAGACAAAGAGAGAATAAGAACATAGTTTCTTGAAGTCTTGTACTAATTAAGCTAATGGCAAATCCTAAATCTATTTGTCCAAGAGTAAAGCCTCTTCTCGTACTTGCGCCTTCCACTCAAGTCATAAGCTGACACTAAACCAAAATCCCTATTCCAATTTCAACAAATTCTCTTGGCGGTCTACACTTTACCGTTCATGGCAAATTTAAAAGAAAACGATTTGGGGTTCGTTCACTAGCGAGAAGATAAATTATTCGGATTGCATTAACAAAAAATTATTTGTATATTATATTATATTTAATATTTAATATTTTAAAATAATGTAGTTAATTACAAAATTAATTTAATGAAATATAAAAATTATATAAACAAAAAGAAATAAGATAAACTTGTGAATTTTCACAAAATTGTTTTTTTTTGAAAAGAAACATATTATAATTGTAGATAAATTGATGATGAATATGAAATAATCAAAACCAAAACCAAAATTCATATATTTTAATATTTTCTGATTCGTCAAACCAAAAGCAAAATTAGATGACATGTAAAAGTAAATAAAATTATTTATTTTGATTCTTTTCAATTTTTTCTGTTATTTTTTCAGTTAATGTTTAACATGATTCCAAATATTTAGCTTTCCCCATTTCTATGTATTATGTTTAATGTTTTTAGCTATTCATATATGTTTTTAGGAAACTTGAAGAAATTGATTCCTATAATTTTAATTGAACTATCTTTGCTACAGTAATTAGACACTAGCTAGAAAATTGTTTTATTATATAAATTAATATTTTATTAATTCAAAATTTATTAAAACCAGCTAAAATGATATTGTAGTCTGTGACAAAAAAAAATCCATAAAAATTTTGGGATTGAAAATCATAGTCAAAACAAAACTAGATGTTCTAAATTGATAAACAAAAGTTTTTGTCAAAAATATTTTCACGTTTTTTTTGTTGTTAATTAAAACGAATTAAGACAGAATAAATCCTTAGGGGAAATAAAAGGGATGTAAAGCCCCAACCAAGTTTTAGTTTACCCGCCGCCCCCCTTCCCCTTGTCGGAGATTTCAGTGTGAAATCTCCAGATTTGGGATTTAGCATCTAACAATGGCGACAGAAGCCGCCACGACAGCATCCAAATTCCCGGAACCCGACCTCCGTCCAATCCCACAACCACCGGATTTCCACCCCGCCATCATCGTCCCAGCTCAAGACAACGGACTCCGATTCTGGCAACTCATGGTCGCCGGTTCGATCGCCGGCTCCGTCGAACACATGGCGATGTTCCCCGTCGATACCATCAAGACCCATATGCAAGCCATCCGTCCTTGTCCTATCAAACCCGTCGGAATCTCTCAAGCTTTCCGATCAATCATCAAAACAGAGGGACCTTCCGCTCTCTACCGAGGCATATGGGCCATGGGCCTCGGCGCGGGCCCAGCTCACGCCGTTTACTTCTCCTTCTACGAAGTCTCCAAGAAGTATTTATCCGGCGGGGATCCTAACAACTCCGCGGCTCACGCTGTTTCCGGCGTGTGCGCCACCGTGGCGAGCGACGCTGTTTTTACTCCGATGGATATGGTTAAGCAGAGGCTGCAGATTGGGAATGGGACTTATAAAGGAGTTTGGGATTGTGTTGGGAGGGTTATGAGAGAGGAAGGGTTTGGTGCTTTCTACGCTTCTTATAGGACGACGGTGCTTATGAATGCTCCGTTTACTGCTGTTCATTTCGCGACGTATGAGGCGGTTAAGAGGGGGTTGAGGGAGATTTCTCCGGGGTATGTTGGTGGCGGAGAGGAGGAGGAAGGGTGGTTGGTTTATGCTACTGCGGGAGCTGCAGCTGGTGGGTTGGCGGCTGTTGTAACTACGCCGCTTGATGTTGTTAAGACACAGTTGCAGTGTCAGGTAAAGTTGAAACCTTTAGAACTCTGAACTACTGTCTATAGAGTATATGAGAACCAATGTGAAGATACTTTACCAGTTTGGATACTTGTTTTGTTTCACTCAAAAGCCATTGCTTCTGACTCTGTTCTGAGAATTTGTCTCTTGTGGTGTTTCAGGGTGTATGTGGTTGTGACCGGTTCAAGAGCGGTTCAATAAGCGATGTGTTCCGTACAATAGTGAAGAAAGATGGTTATAGAGGACTTGCTAGAGGATGGTTACCGAGAATGCTATTCCATGCTCCAGCAGCTGCGATCTGCTGGTCAACTTATGAATCAGTCAAATCATTCTTTCAAGATGTTAATGGCGACTCAACCACAGCTTGAAGAAGACGCAAACATGAGTTTGGCTTATATTTTCTTGCCTGATTCAGGTAAATTGATTCTTCATAGAGCTGCTGCTGGTTGTTAGTATTAACACACTTGTGTGTATGCTACAATAATGTTATCAGATTAGAGTTCCCACCCCCCTCCCCTCCCTAAGGCCTTCATGAGATAGGCTTTTTCAGATTAGAGAGATCCCTGTTTGTATTTTTATGAGAATACTAAAAGGAATAGATAAAGATTCAATTTTGCTGATGAATATCTTTTATTGCATTGAATTGTTTCACATTCCATTTATCTATTTCTTTGATAAGAGCCCTTATTAATACAATGAGAAATAGAACAAGTTTTCTACAAAAGAATAATGAGAGAGCACATAAACTATATCAAGAGTTAGCCACTTTGGCAACGACCACAGTGACATCATCAAACATTATCTAAAAGCCAGTCTGAACCCATCACAATGACGAGAACGAGAAGGAATCAAGATCTCTTACCCAAAAGGCTGAACATGAAACAAAATAGCCATTAGTTCTTTCGAGAACAAGGAAGAATAAACATCCTCCCTCTCTCTCGTTCTCTCTTGTGTGGTTGTAACTGTTTCTGTTTTTATAAATAATGAAGGTATCAATATATTAACATCGGCACCAGTGGTCTAGTGGTAGAATAGTACCCTGCCACGGTACAGACCCGGGTTCGATTCCCGGCTGGTGCATTATTTGTTGAAGAGCTGTGATGATAATTGACTTAGCGATGGTTGGGTCCTTCGCATTCTTCTGATTTCTCGGATGTCATTGCCATGTGACTGAGCTCTTACTTTTTTTTTTGTAATCCTTTTTTGTAACATATAAAATTGGATGAAATTTATTATTCTTTTGTTGTATATATAATATATTAGTAGTGAATCTCATTTTCTTATTGATAATTGGCTTAGCTATATCTAAAATTTATAATGAATATCATTTGTTATTTTATAGCATTGAATTGTTCACATCCCGTTTATACTGTACTAGAACATATCATGAAGACGTGTACAAAATTGTACCATGTAGCTTAGTTGATAGGTACCGAGGCGTGCTAATCTTATACTTCCTTTTTTTTTCTTAAAGATGTATGTTTTAGTGTTTTCACATATATTAAAAAAACATATTAATTATACATTATTTTTAAAAATTATCAAATTCCAATACATTTTAACCAATAGTTTTTTAATAAATTCAACTAAGTTTATTAAAATTTGTAATTTTTGTATAGAAAACATAAAAATACATCTTTATAAAATAATTTATTTTTCTAAAACATATATTTTAATAGAACAGAAAGAGTAGTTTTTGAGGCATTAACCTCGGACTCCCCTCCACAATCAATAACTTTTGGGACTTTTTTTTATAAATAATCACATCGCAAATATAGTTATCAGGAAAAATATTTATCGTCTTTTAATTTTGAATACTCTATTATCTTTATTTTCTTTTGTTTCTATGCATTAACTTTAATTTTAAATGTGGAGAACTTATTCTATATGCAAAGTTTAGACTTATTTTCCTGGCTAAATTATTTAATAATTTTAAACAAAGTATGCATGGTTTTTGATATAAATAATACAACTAAAATTATCAATGTTAAAGAATGTTGATGTAATGTAATAAAAATAAATTATAGGTAAATCTTACATGCAAATAGGTTACATCGATATGTTTTCGTTGTATGTCTTCGTCTTTAGAATTTTTTTATTTAATTAATATCTTTTGATAAAAGTCTACTAATTTTTTTAAAAAAAATCTTAAGTTGTAATCTATCTATGAACACTAACATACTTCCTCCGTTTCTAAAAGATGTACTATATTTTAAGTTTTTTATACTTATTAAGAAAAATATAAAATTGTAGTTACCAATACATTGTTTTTCTTAATGAATTATTTCCCATAATTTTTAACCAATAAAACTTTAATAAATATTATTATATTTTTTAAAATGTAAAATTTGTCGCTAATTCATGTATTGAAAACATATAAAAATGTATTTTTTTGAAACAAAGGTTTTGTCCAAAACGTTGATCTTTTAGAAAATAAGGAATAACATTTCAATTAATTCTTCTCGTAAGTTACTATTTTCTCATAAAGCAACGTCAAAGTTCAAAATAACAAAAGTTCATTTATTAAAAAATATTAGTTTAATAATATTTACTATTCTGAAGTTAAATGAATATTTTTGCCAGAGGCCCCTTTTATTCTAGACACGGCACTGGATAGGTAAAGTCAAAATAGTGCTCTCGGGGAGTTGTGGAAAATGATGTCGCCCCTGAAAAAACAGAGTAAATGAAGATCTCTTTTTCAAAGGCTGGACATGGAACGATCTAGCTTCTCAAGATAAGGGAAATAGCAACCTTTTCGAATATGATTAAGTCCAAAGTCTCCACTCAACATTGTTGGGTAAAACACAAGGGTAGATTAATACAATTTAAACGGAACCCAATAAATCAACCAGACTTGAAGTTGGATCATTATATCAGTCCATGAAATTATTGTTAGGTATTGAGATTAATGAGACTATAAAGTTTTTGATCTAATTTATGTGATTAGACTTGAGACGAAATAAGAAGCTGTGTCATTATATTAGTCCATGAAATTATTGTTGGGAATTGAAGTTAATGAGACTGTATAAAGTTTTCGACCTAATTTATGTGATTAGACTTGAGAAGAAACAAGAAAAAAGAAGAATTCTCAACAAGATTTTTAAGAAAAAAAAAAGTGTGATCGTCTAAGTCTATCAAGTTAAAGCTTGAAAGGTCTAACATATTCAATATGATTGATATTTTGTAGGAAGTTTCGCTATGCAATAGGCTAAAGATTCATCGAAGGGTGTCGACTAACACCTTCTATGGAGTTAATCAACACTAGGTATAACAATTTGAGTTCTCGACAACTTTTTCCTTACACGTCTGACGGATAACTATTTACTTATTTAGTAAAATGCACATAATTTTTGATTTAATTGATAGATTAACCTCAAACTGATAGAATTGAAAAGAAAAATCAATTTTGAGGTCAAACATATCAAATTTTTTGAACCAAAAAAACCACTTAACCCACAGATTGGCTTATTAAGCGGGCGTGTTTGACCCACAACTCAGCACTACCTAACATAAAACCAATATTACGTGGTAAACAAAATATTTCTTTGAAAAAAAATCTCGCAATAATACTAATTTGTGTAATTTTCTCAAATAACTCTTTTAATTTTTTATCACAAAAATATAATTCTAATTTTGTTTTTAAATAATTCTAAAACGAAAATGTAAACTTCCAATGTGTTTTTAAATATGATATTTTTAGAAATGTTTTAAAAGCGATTTCGTAAGCTTATACAAGGTTTTGATCCTGATTTTGGTTTTGAAGTAAAAAGCCAACGTCCCAACCTAGATTGGTAAAGTTCAATGATTTAAACATAAATAAAGTCAACCAATAACCCAAAAACTTCTCTTTTATTTAAAGCAAATAGCAAACCGTATCTCCTGAGTGGATATTCGATAATTTTCAGGATAAGACAAAACGGATATATACCAGGTTCCTAATATAAACAACGTAGTAATGTAACCAATGTAGTAATGTACCGAAGTTTGATGTCTTTTCACTTTTTGTTACAAAATTAAAACTTTACACGGAATACTGAAAAAACAAAGAATACTCTAATTAGATACCAATATCTAAAGTACAATATAGTAGAATATTACAGTAAAACCAAATACTAGGAAAAATGGAAGGCCACCATTAGTTGGCATTAATAGTACTTTCTGACTCATCCATGTACCAAACCGAACCAAAACCGGAATTTATCCGCGCGTAATATTCGGCCGGTAAGAACCGGTCTCGACAAATTGGACATGTGATCTTGCGGCAGTGGACGATCCAACGGTCCAAGCAACGATTGTGGAACACGTGTCGGCAGTTTGGAAGCTGTCTAACTTTATCATTGTTTGCAAAGTTGGAGAGACAAACTGTACAGCAGTCTTCGAGATCTGTCTGAAGATCCGAGAAACGAACAACCGGGGAAACCTTGTAAGCGAGAGTCGCCGCCGTCTTGTCGGGTATGATCGGGCCGGGTCGAGGAATGCCATCGTCTAAAAAATGGGGTAAACCGATGTAAGGACAGAGAGAGTCGATCATGTCTCTGAAGAAACCGATGAGGTAAAGTATCTGAAGTATGTAATCCGGAATCTCAAGCTCCTCTATGTCCGTGGGGAGACCCATCGCAGAGATAGAGAGAAAGAGAGAGAAGAGATAAAGCAAGAGATGTTTACAGAGACAAAGATAATTGTAAATATAGATGCTTGCGTTTTCAAATGAAGCCGGCATAAAGATATGAATTGAGCAATGGGGGACCAACGATGGTGGGTCTATGACAGTAATATATAAATATTATACCTACTACTTTCTGACAATGGTATTATTTATTTTATTTTATTTTATTTATTGTCTAGATTAGGTGGAATATGTACGTAGATCAGAATCAGACGGTACAAATCATTTTATATATAAGATCCATTTATTCGTCGGTTGGGAGAAAAAATAAATAGAAAATATAGATCCAGCAATAATTGGGTTTTTGGACTTTCCGCAATGGAAGCAAGTGGTCGCTATTTAGACGTATTTGATACTTAATTTGTGTTTGCATGAATAATAAAAGTTTAGATTTATACTTATCTTGTAAAATACGAATACTTACTATTTTGAGAACTTTTTCAAAAATGAGTTATTTGCAAGTTACTTACTATAGTTTATTATTTGCTATTTGAGAGTATTTGTAAATTATTTACAATTATTTTTAAATATTAAAAAACTATTTTTAAAATAATACTTTACTAGAAATAGACGTGAAAGTTTGTTTTGTTTACTTTACTAAAAAGAACATAAAAATTATTTTAAATGAAATATTTGTGTATATTATAAAAAGAATAAAAATATGAATATTTTTATATAAAAGCATTGAATACTTCTCATGATAATAAAATATCTTCTCTAAGCAAGTAATTAATAGTAGTAAACTCGGCATCTAATTTTTTTAATACTTGTAAGTATCTAAAAAAAATTATTGAAAACTTAGCTTAATGACGATGAGTATTTTTATTGAAAAATGAAGATGGATATAAAACGAGTAACAAGTAGTTTAAGTATAAGATGGGTTATGAGTATTTGTGTTTAACTTTAAATGCAAGTTTTTTAAAAAAATACATATTATTATCAAGTAACAAATATTTAACAGAATATATAATAAGTAAGAGGTAACATGGTAAGTTATATAGATAATAGAATACTTATCATCTTACTTGATAATAGAATACTTATCATGTTACTTCTTACTTATTATATATTCTATTAAATATTTGTTACTTGCAAAATCAATCGTTATATAAGTTTAATAGAATATGTAAGAAGTAACATGGTAAGTTATATAATGATTGATTTTGCAAGTAGTAAAATTCATCTATTTATTAGTTACCTTGATAACATCGAGTACTTAATTTTTCAAGGTGGGTACGAATCAAATAATGAGTTTAAGCGGAATAACTAGTAATGATGTCCTGGTCCCAACGATGGAGTCATTAAACCCATCAATAAAGGGTCTTTGGGCTTTCGCAATGAAACCCATTGGTCTGGACACTCGTATTTATTAGTCACATGCAACTGCGATAAAATCATTATTCATTTATTTGGTTTCCTTTTCGTTTTGCACAATGATAAATCCAAATTGCATGATGCACAATTAAAGGCAAGAATGAAAATATCATGAAGAAAATGTGATAAAAATTAGCATTTAAAAATTTTACATACTTTGGTAACAAACTTTAAATTTTGATAAAAATATAATTTTAAATTCAAAATATTTCAATAACACCATAAACCTTTAAATTAGTAATATTTACATATAAAATACTTTTGTAAATGACCGCATCTGCTAAATTTTGAGTAGAAATGACATTGTACGGCATTGTACACATTGAACTCAACCTACATCACCTAGTTTTGGTGGATGGGTTTTTTCTGCTTCTACTAGTTATAATATTGGGTGTTTGGAGAAAAAAAAAAACTTATGCTACTAAATGTTAGTTTATTAATTATTTCCTAGAAGAGTTGAACTAAATGTGTACGTGGACAAGCTTGCCATGAGATTATTTATTTCTATTAAGTCCTACAACTTCAAGATTATATGCATCACACCTGAGGTCTTGGTTAACCTCTCCAAAAGATAATATAGCTCTAACTTCAAGGTAACTTCAAGATTATCTGCATCACATTGAAAAAAAATTCTTGGTTTATTATAGCCTTAACTTCGAGGTAAAAATGATGTATTATGTTTAAAAACCATGGTCTCACGTCTAAAGTAATATGTTTGTCTTCCAACAATTTATTTTTGTTTTTTACAATGGAAGAGTTTACTTAATTGTGAATTTTTATGTATAATGATTCTCTTTTCAATTTTTGTCGGTAATATTTCCTTGATACAATTTCATGGTTCCATTAGTTCAACCGTGACGGATCTTCAGCTTAATATGTTGGCTTATGTATTGTCGCTGCTTGTTGTTAACATGTGTTCCTCCACAATTTATCCTATGTTTATTTTGTCTTCTTTCTCATTCCCATATCTTTGTATTAACCAATGCTTCAGCTAAACAGTAGTCTTTGTTCAACCTGCTGATGTATCTTAACAATTGTATTTAGATATGAATTGCGTTGACATCAAAGCACCAGTGGTCTAGTGATAGAATTGTACTATGCCAGGGTACATACCCGAGTTTGATTTCCGTCGAGTGCACATGTTGTAGAGCTTTAGATATGAGAAGATGACATTGCCATGTGACCTCTTCTTCTTTTTAAGTTTTTTTTTTCAATTTTGTGACAACATATTTGACCAAACAAAAAAAAGAGTAAAACATCTCAAATATATATATTGGTGAGTGTTACATAAAGATTCGATTCAAATTTTTGAATTCCAAAAACTACTAAAACACAAGAGAGATCCCACATACAAAAGATTTAGTTTACTTATTCTTACTGATCCTCAACTCAAAATACACATGAACAAAAAGCTAGCCAAGGTCCTCAAGCATTAATGTTTTCGACACTCGCGCTTTTATCTACTCTCTTGAATATCCCTGCAATCACCTGCCGTTTGAAATGCATAAACACACACACACACAACTTAGACGATGAAGAAAGCTTCAAGCTAGAGAGAAGAAAAATACCTTTCCAGGTCCCAATTCATAGCTGGTTTTAAGTCCTTTGGCTAAGAGTGTCTTCACTGTTGTCTCCCATTGCACTGGAGATGTCACCTGTGGCTTTCAACACCCTTTGAGTCTTTGTTTTTATCTTTACCCGCCACAAGAAAATAAGTAACACATGTATTGATTTGTTTATACCTGGCGTGCAAGTATCTTCTTGATAGTGTCTGGATCTGCATGAGGCTGTGCATCGACATTGGAGATCACTGGGATCCTAGGACTTCTGATCTCTGTTGCTGCCAATGCAGCTTCTAATCTCGACACTGCTGGTTCCATGAAACTTGTGTGGAAAGCACCCGCAACTGCTAGACGAACCTACACACCCAACAACCATGTTTCTTATAAGCCTCTACATAAGATAATGATGGAATAAGAGAGAGAGAGAGAGGCAGAGAGGATACCGTCATTCTGGCCTTGAATGATTTGGCTTTGGCTTCAACAACTTCGATTCCCTTGAGACCTCCAGATACTGCGTAATTACCCTATAACACCAGACTTCATTTATGGAATGTGCAGTTGATTTTTTACAGGTCTAAAATGCACAATAGATGTATGGATACCGGACATAAGTAATTTGCGATCTGAACTTTGTCAGCTTCATCTACTTCTTGATTTGCTGCATCACACAACTGCTGAACTTTTTCTGATTCCAACCCTATGATACTAACCATGGCACTCTTAGCAGCATCCGCAGCCGCCTGATAAGGCATTTAGTTAAAAAAAGACTAAGTGATCAGTCAGACAGTCACTTCAAGCACAACATCAACTTAAACTTGACATAACTAGTGAAGGATGTACAGAATGAAGTTTATAAAATCTTACTTGCATGGCTTCCCCTCTAAGTTTTACAAGCTTTAGCCCATCCTCAAAGCTTGAAAGTAAATGAAACAAAGAGGAATTAAGGTGGATGGTTCACACACATATAAATGAAACGAATTAAAACTTTTATCTTAAAAATAACATTTGAAATTCTATGATTTGGTTTCCACTATGTTCTCAATTAAGGATATAATCTCAACTGTTAAAAAGCGGTAAACAGACCAGATTTTGAGTGATCTATTTACAATCAAACAGATGGATTAAGTTGTAACCTTTTCGTTTGCTCATAAAACTCTCCTAATTTTGGTATATTTTATGAGATGAGTGTTGTATGACTAACTAACTTGAAGGCCCCAGCAAATGCGAGAGCAGTGTATTCTCCTAAGCTGAGACCACAAGTCACATCAACAGAGTTAATTATTTGCTCTCCGCCTTCACGAACACGAAGCAATTCAATTGCTGCTAGACTTGTAACATAAATAGCAGGCTGAGAAAATAGCAAACCAAGAACTTAAACGACCATGCATGATAATTGTACATAGAAAAACATCATAAAATAATAGACAAAGGATTCAGTTGTGCCTAGATACAGGTGACAAGAAGAAAGATGTACCTGGCTTATAACAGTGGAATCAAGCTTCTCCTTAGGTCCATTAACGCAAATGTCAAGAAGATCATACCTGAAAGCCCCACCCAATATGGTTTTATTCAGTTACTAGATGAATAACAAACAAAGAAGAAGAAAAACAAATAAAAGGTATCAAGAAGCAAAAAAAAAAAAAAACATACATACATACCCTAAGATATGGTTAGCTTTGTTATACAAGTCTGCAGCTGCAGCAACACTCTGAGCCTCTTGGCCCATCCCTATTGCTTGAGCTCCCTACGACATATACATTTCAAAAAAAAATCATTACACGACAACTTATGGTTCTGTCGCAATGTAATGATTACAATCAGATTCATCAGCAAAACTTTGGCATCGCCAAAGAAAGTCTGGACATTTCGTGAAGCCAAAAGACTTTTTTCTAATAAAAACTCATACTTTCGATGTCAAGAGAGGAGAGGAAGAGGGTACCTGGCCGGGGAAGAGAAAAGCAGAGGAGGGTTTGTAATGGGCGAACAAAGAGTCGTTGATTGCAGTCTGAGATTCAGTGGAGAGGCTCATTGAAACCCTAGATCGCGTGACGGAGAATCCGAGGGAGGAAGAAGCATTTCTGGAGCTGTGGAGATTGTTGAGAGATACGGATGGGAAGAGCAAGGAAGAGGAGGAGACTGTTGCCATCGTGCGCAGGATAAGAGTATGAACCGGAGAATGAGTGCGTAGGATAGCAGGTTGGTGAAGCAGCAGTGAGCGCATTCAGTGTAGTATAGTTTTCAAAAGCTTTAGGCGGAGCTGACCAAGGTTGCGGTACATGAAGGATCAAACCCAACCCTTTTTACCGGCTAACGAGATTTTGATATATTTTGTTTATTCAGAAGTATATAAAGTAAAAAATTAAAATTTGTACATGTTTTATATTTTTACTTTTAGTGATTTATTTGTTGACAACATTTATATAATTATACACATATTTTCATTATATATTGTCATATACGGAGTAGTTCTTAAGTTTTTGTTGCCAACATATAAATTTTTCAATCTGATCCGCACTTTTAAAACATATAATTATCTTTGCTTACATAAATTTTATGTCATTGAAATTATAATATCATTGATCTAGCGATTAAGAAATTTTTATCACTATCAAATAGCTTAAATAAATAATTACAAATAGTTAGAATTCTCTAAAACTATGACTATAAGTACATTAGTAAAAAATAACTCTTATCTCTAATAATATTTTAGATAATCAAATCGGATAGCTTAAATAAATAATTTCAAATAGTTAAGAATTCTTATTTGTAAAAACAGAAGCCCGAGCTCTAGGAGGTGGATGACATTGCTATTGAGCACCTTCAGCACCGGGTTCTGGATGAAGTTCTCATAATTAAAATAAAAAGAAAAAAATAATAGAAACAGAAGAGAGAGATTTTTGATATTAAAGAATGGCTATTTATTCAATATTGCAACATGAACACAAAACATAAGCTTTACATTGATGGTTATGTGAATGTTGAATGGTTTGAGATCGGTAATGAAGAAAGAAATGGTTGTTAGTTTGTACTGCATATTTGAGTTTTGTGAGACGTTGTGTATTCTTGAGAACAAAGCATATTTCGTTTGAGTACTCATTTGAGCTTGTAGTTGTACACATAGATTTGTTATGCGGACTTGTTAAAACGGATCTTCCTTTGGAAGACTTCAGTATATCTTTTGTTTTTGATCTAGAAGAGGATGAGTATTACAAAATTGAAACATAAGCTTCAATTTGTTAACTTTTTAATATTGGAAGAAGATGATTTTCTATATAACGTGGAAAATAACAAGTAAGAGTACATGGAAATCAAAAGATGAACAACTTTCAATAGAGCAGTTGTTGATCTTTAACAACAACTCATAACAAAGACCCTCAAAGCTTTTTTGATTAAATATTAGCATGTTGGAAGATCCAAAGGTGGAGCCTGCACAGATTGCAACTGTCCTCTTCCGTTCTCAACCAAGAAAACCATTGCTAAACCCCATCCCAAATGTGAATCAATGTGACAATGCATAAACCATGCTCCTGCGTTATTAGAACATAACTGTGTCAAAACTCGTTTTTAATCTTGGAGTAATTAACTTAATTTAGTAGTAGTTCATTATTTACCTGGATTATCAGCTACGAACCGGATTGCAACCCAACCACCTGGAGGTGTACCAACGGTGTTTCTCTCCGGTGGGTCAAACAGATTAAACCGAGCCGGATCAGTTCTCGGGTTAAAATTCCCAAAACCAGACCCGACAACATAGAATTGGTACCCGTGAAGATGCATAGGATGATTCTCAGTCGTGACAATGCTCGTGTCTTGTAAAACAATCTGAACATTAGCTTTGAACTTAAGCTTGTAAGCTTTAGTTCCTTTCACTGGCTGCCATAGCCCGCGGCTGACATTACCGGTATAATCGAATTGGACAGGTGGAACAGGTGGGAAATCGGTCGTGAAGATACCAGGCATGCCTTGGTAATAAGCTTGCATGATGGAGTTTCTTCGTGGTAGCACAAAGGACTGGTTGTTTATGCTGGCCGCGAACCGAGTCCCGTTTGGACCCTGGCAACGCGGACTGTTGGGGTTGGAGCAGTTGGTTAGCCCCAAACCAACGGTGAAAAAGAGGCTCTCGTCAACCTGAAGCGGTACTGGAGCTCGTTTCCAGTACCGCAGACGGTTAGTGAAAGCGGTTGCGGTTGCGGTATCGTTAAACCCCGGAAGAACCGGGAAAACTGGAGCGATTTGACCACGGCCGCGACCACGTCTAGTTGGAGTGTTGACGTACTCCAAGATAGCAGTTGTGGTTGTGTTGTCGAAAGGGGCGTTTGCGCTGTTGTAGGCACGAGCTGCCATGTAGTAGCGGCCGGGTCGCTGGTTCGCAGTGAGTAGGACGTTAGTGGTTTGTCCAGGACCGATCATGATTACATTAGTGGTGAATGGTTTTGTGTAGGCGGAATCGGTTTCGACAACTGTGAGCTGATGGTTGGCGACTGAGAAGAAAAGCTCTTGGTTCAATCCAGCGTTGATGACACGCAGCTGGACCGTCTCACCGGGGAAGATTGGGAAACGGACGGTCTCGGACCGCGAACATCGGTATAGATCGCCTGGCTGGCCGTTGATTGTGTAAGCGTCAGAGACATTAGCTGCTGCTCCGGTGAACTGTGCTTGTCTCAAAACGTCCATTGGGCTTCTATCCCACCATTCACCTGTTTTCCCATGACAAATGTTATTTGTGATCATGAAAAAAATGGTATTTAAAATGATAAGAAGTTATAAATTATTACCGAGAAGAATTGGTATGTCACGTTTAGGCATAGAGAAGGGATAAGGAGAACCGAGACGAGGGTAAATGATAAGAGCACCGTAGACAGTGGCTCTGAGCCAGCGGCTATGAGCATGCCACCAAAGAGTACCTTCTTGGTCTTCGATTGTGAATCTGTAAGTGTAGCTTTGACCTGGACGGATCGGACACTGTGTTATGTACTCTGGACCATCCGCCCAAGGATTCCGCAGCTGTCTTATTCCATGCCTGTCCCAAAAACAGAGTATAAAAACAGAGCAGAACATAGACATATGTTTGTTGATTCCGGTGATGTAATCATTTTAGTTACCAGTGAATGCTAATGTTGTAACGAGCTCTGTTGATGACGGTGATTGCTAGAGAGTCACCGTTCCTGACCTCAAGCGTTGGACCAGGGAACTGACCATTCACCGTGATGCTTTGGTGAGTTCTGCACAGCCTCTTCACTGGTTTCGGTTCGATCTAAAGTCATCCACAACAGACATAAAATCATCGAGGAAGTTTGTATAAATCACATCACATTCATCGTTGCAAAGAACATAAAGAGAAGCTATAATGTAAAAGATTAGCCAGCTTACCACAAATTCACGGACGTGAAGTTCAGCTGAAGCAAGAAAAGCAAAGTAAGCAAGAAGGGCGATGAAGGATACAAAGGAGAATCGCTGGAGAGACTCCATTGTTGATGTATTGAGAAGCTCTGTGTTGGAATGTGTTGTGTGCGTTTAGAGGAAGGAGAGGAGTGGTTTTTATACAGACTAAGCGGGAAACAACAGAGCTATTTGTGAATTTGTTAGCAATTTGACAAACTTATATTATATTATACCATATGGTACTGTTATTTGGTTTAGAGTCAGCACGAGGGAGAAAAAAGAAAACAAAAATACACAAATGGTTTAGTTGATTCGGTGCACCCACTGGGCTAATTTGGTACTAGGATCCTCTAATTATTATCAATGAATCTTTTTGTTTGTTTGTTTTTATTATACTTATGATTTTGGTTTATGGATTAAGTTAAGTTGAGTCTCGCCATGCATGCATTGACACCGTCAAAAAAAAAAAATTAAAATTACGTAAAGATAAAACGCAATATATATGTTGTCAAAAAAAAGGGTATATATATATATATATATATGTTGTCACCTCTATACCAGCAAGTTTTAGGGTTATTGCTGACTTTAAATAACATAACGCTCTAATCATTTTGCCACTTAGCTTTTAACTAAAAAGCTAAGAGACGTCTCTTAACTTTTTTTAGTTAAAAGCTAAGAAATCGTTTCTTAAATTCTGCTAAAAGATTCATCCTAAAAAACCTTCAATAAACATGCTCTTAACTTGCTATGGTACAGGAAGCAAACTTGCTTTACACTTTCCGTAGATATACAAAACCTTTTTGACTAACCATATGAAATAATCCATGCTAATTAAATACGGAAGTTTATAGAAGAAACATAACAAGTCACAGCTAGAATTGGACGAGAGAAAAAATATCTATAAGATTTATGAAGATCAAACTAAGAAAGAAGTGGTTCGATGGGAGTTGAAATTTGTGGTATGGATTTGGTATAGAAATCCATAACTAACCTTTAACCGATAGTATTAATATTAAACAAAATGGTTAGCTGACCTTTTTCAATCGTCCCACATACACCTATGCTCGCAGTAGCAGTCGCACTCGCACCTCTTCTATATTATAATCTAGATGTTTGTTCAACGTCTTCAGTTATAATTTAAAGAAACATAAGATTATGTTTTTGTCAAAAAAATTAGATAGTTTAAAATTTATTACCTTTGGAACTTTTTGTTTTTTTTTTTATATATGCCATATGGATTTGATCCGATCAACTCCAACAAAACATTTAATACTACACTACAAAGAAAAGTTAAATTTCTGACCATCATATTCGACGGAAACTGGTAAAAAAAAACAGTTTTTTGTCCAATTTCTAATCACCTAAAATTGTCGGAAAAACTTTGTCAAAAATTTATTTTGATCAGAAAATGGTCAATTTTTATTGACTAAAATAATGATCAAAAAAGTCGTCAGCAATTATCGTCGGAAAACGGTCAATTTTTTGTGACCATTTTGTGATGTATTATTGTCCAATTTAATCTAAGAATTTCCGACCACTTATTGATCATTTTCTTGTGATAATTTTTAACGAATTTTTGATAATTTATTCTTAATGAAATTCTGACCAATTATAAAATTAATTAATTAATTTTGTAAATACTGTATAACCTTATCTTTTTGGCCTTGTCATTTTCCAGTGTCACAATCTTTTTTGTTGACATAGCAATCTTTTCATCAGCTATTGCTATCTTCTCGTTTGCAATTTGTAGTTGTTTTTCTTGGTCCAAATTATACATGAAAGAAGTTGAAGAAGGTACTTGTTCCGGGTCGGTAGTGTTCCAAACCCAAAACGGTGACCTTTAATGAAAAGGATTTCCTGTAGAATGAAAAATGTATAAAGACATCACAAAAATTTGAATTTTTTTTTAAACAAACTAACTTAACCTTTAAAACTAAATTATTGATATCTGCTTGGGTAAGGTTTGTTTCAGTTGATCCACCTTGAGTTAGCTGATCATTTATCTTCTCTTTGACAGTCTCCACAATTCACCTCACTTTTTTTGTCACGAATGTCACTAATTTTGCGATTTCATGTGCATCCTCAAGAAATGCTAGCATATCAGACTCTTCCCCTCCCACTAATGGTCTTACCAAAATGAAAACCAAAAAATCAACTCACAGTAACAACAATTAGCCAAGTATATTAACAAAGTATGGATACATAATTTACCATCTCGTCTTGCGCCTTTCAAAGGATTTTGCCCCTGTGTTGTGTATAGCTATAGAGTGGATTTTTTCCAAATGGTCATCACACTGTCTAATCCAAATCCGCCTATTACCAGACTATCAAATAAACTATTTGGGCTAAATTTCAAATCCAAATTTTTCTTATAGTTGTCATTTTGTTAAGGAAGATTTTCAGAGTGTGTTTTAGCATATTATCAAATCTCAAATATCACTTGACACAACCATGAGATAATACTTTGAAATAGATAACGTGTTTCATGTTCTTAAAGAACGAGCATATTTACACAGTTGGGCTATTTTCAACGTTGCGTATACTATCTAAAATGAGTTAGTTATCGATCTACATCATTTTAAAAGAAACAATATCATTATCAATGTTGAAGTAAATATGTGTATTGAGATTTGGGAAGATGCAGCCATGCAGGTTTACTATTTGAACTTTAACAGGTCCAAAATAACCCCCCCCCCCCAACTTGAAAAATCAATAAACTTTATCCAAAAAATAATCACTAATTAACTCATACCCAAATCGAGTATACATCTTAACAAATTAGGTTAGCAATAATTTGACATATTTTGGTAGTAATTCAACTAATGAGAGACTATGTAGCTTTATATTCTTTTTATTTCTATAACTTTCTCATTTCTATATAATATATTTCCAAGTTTGGGCCGTGAAGAATATAAGTTACAAAACAAATTGTAAATCATCTCTCTTTAATGAAGAATATGACTTACAAAATGAGAGCCCAGCTTTCATAAACTAATTGGGTTATCCGCATTTTAAGCTTTTTTATTTTAGTGAATAAATTGTAGTGACATAAGCCTAAAGCCTCGAATCTGAGCATCTATGAAGTTATCAAGGTAATTGTAGCTGCTTCTGAAGGGTGAATGGTGCCCCAAAGGAAGTGATCCGGATGATTTGGATAGGTTTTGGTGACAAACTAACACAAAATTGGATATGTTTAAAGCCCTAATAAACATTTGAAATATAAATTAGATATTATATTTAAATTTTGAATAAGACTTTGTAACAGTTGTATAAATTTAACATGTTGACAAACTAACACACATAAAATTGGTATGTCTAGAGCCCAAAATAAATATTTAAAGCAGACAAGAGATTATATATCTAATAGGAGTAGTTAATAAGACTTCCAACAGTTAATTTATTACAGCTTTCATTGAATTAAATACACAAAACATTATGCATGCAAGATTGATGTATTGAAAATATCATCTTTATGGATACGTCCAAATGATACGTGAAGAACCTGGATTTTCAAAGGAAAAAATCTTATAGGTGTTCCTTATTTTCTTTTCATCATCATTCATACCAGTAGAGCTATTAAAAAGATGGGTCTCTGTAACCAATTTTAATATTCAATAAAGATTGTTTTTTGAATTCACTATGGGAAATGAAACTATTGGCTTATGAACTACAATCAATATCAATTAGTTAACCTATATGTAATAATATATATATTAAGATTAATCAACTAAATATCATCTTATTACACATCTACAGAGAATATATATATGTTAATATAAATTATGAATAAGCAGCATTGCTAATATATTTGTTTATAAGCAATTAGCTTAGTTTTAAGTGAATATCTACGATTGCTGTTATATGTCTACATCTTCTCAAATCTCTTTAAAATGTAATTTGGATTCTTTTGACACGGAAACTTTGCTAGCTTGAAGATAGAAACAACCTGTACCGTTATATCATTTAAGATTATAAAATTTTGTGACGGTCAGAAAGGATCTTATACACGAGAGTAAATCTAAAGCAACGTGTGTTATCGAATATCGACTGGAGATATCTCCAACATCTAAACTAAAGTCTTTATGTTATCTTCTTATTTTGTCGTTACACCATCAGGTTCTTCCCCCTTAAACACTATTACGTCTCATATTTTGTTTGTAACTACAAAATCTAGTAATCTGTAACTTAATCTTTCCAGAATCTACAATTCCTTTCTTTTTTAATAGTAGAACTCAAAGTAATTCCAGTCAGATCTGCTTTAGTGTTTTGTCTTTTTCGTACAATTAATAATCAATTAAATTACCATACTAATTTATTGTTCGAACCAATTAAACTTTTCTCTCAATAGAAGTTACAATTTGTCTGAAACTTTTATTTTCATTAGTATTTTCTAGGAAAACATTTCCAAGAACTAACTTCGCCATACATACATAGCCACCAACAACTTGTGTTTATGTTTGGGATAACATTTTCATTATATTTTCCTAGAAAAAAAATTCCAGCAGTTAACGTATACATACATAGCTTTAGATTGTTCACCATACAAGCTCATGATCTTTACATATCCTATGCCATAACAAAATGTAAAATGGAAGTTTGTAACTAGGCTGAGAATAGACTTGGATTCATTGAACCGTTTGACCAAAATGACAGCTATACTATTCATACGTTTTGTTTTTTTAATGTCACCTAGCATTGTGATCACTAAATTAATTATAGAGATGTATAAAGGCAACATATTAAGAGAAATCGGTTTTCTTGTTATTATAAAATCTAATAAGAACAATTATAGTTGCCCCAACATACGGCAGAATTGGTCTAACAATGCAGTATATTATATACTCTCCGTTTCATTTTACTTGTCGTTTTAAGTTTATACACACAAAACATATGATTTGTATATTTCTAAAATAAAAACACAATTACATATACATCTAACCATATTTCAACCAATAAAAAAATAAAATGAAAATTTTTATTAGTAAATTTTGCATTGAAACTCTAAAATTACAATTATTTTCAAACGAATTTTTTTCTCTATAACGACAATTAAATCGAAACGGAGGGAATATTTAATTACAATCGACTGGTCCTATATTATTACTCCCTCCGTTTCATATTAGTTGTCGTTCTAGGTTTATGCACACAGATTAAGAAAACATTTAATTTTACATATTTCAAAATAAAAACACTATTACTAATACACCTAACCATATATCAATCAATGGAAAAATAAAATAAAGAATATTATCAATAAATTTTGCATTGAAAACCGAAAACGACACTTATTTTGAAACAAAAATTTTACTCCAAAACGACAAGTAATTCGAAACGGAGGGAGCATGATTCAAGTTTATTCGATCTCGAATGATTTTAACAGCGTTAAACCCTTTTCACTGACCTTATTTAACTACATAATTAATTATGTGGTCTATGATCAACGGTGGTTGGAAGTACTGGTACTGTTGCCTAATTGAGGCAAAAGACAGACTTGGCTCACGTTCTTGAATTAATTGACCCTTTTTAGTTTTATATTTAATTAAGCTTCAATCATAAGTGAACACCCAAAAAGAAATCGTGTGGCACGCACGAGGCGTATTCACTTTCTTAATTAATCAAATTTCAGCGCCGCTCGTACGTAGTCGGTGCCCGAAGCCTCCATGCTAGGAAGCTTCCTCTCATACGTCCTTGGTCCTTTTTTATTGGGCATTTAATCATTTGATGAATGTGTTTACCAAAACCTTAAGCATCATTAAATTCATACAATTTTATCATCAATGGGAAGTTAACGCCTCGAGAAAAATAATTACCCCGAGAATGGGAGAATCATGAGTACTAGCTAGGTACCTACACGTACATTTTGGTACATGCATGACCTTTCTAATCTCATTGTAACAGCGTCATAATTAACATCGAATATAACGTACTAGTATTACAAATGGTGTGGTTCAAATCCTACAACTTTTGTCTTATCGAGATGAGACATGTGATAACAAAAGTTTTCTAGATTATTTTTTATTAGGAAATGAGGACAAAACACTGTTTCCGTAGGTTATAAACTTTTCTTCTTATAAATGTCAAAGTAATTAACAATTGCAGTATTTAATAACATCACGTAAATACTCCAAATTTACTCTAGCTATGCTAAAGAATCTCATAGCTGTCCTTCCATAAGTTGTTCGAAAACTAGAAAAATAGTTAATTCACCTGATTTTAGAGCACTGTATTTCATTTTCTAGTGACGCTAAATAATTAAATATTCCTTCCGTTTCAAATTATTTGTCGTTGTAAATTTTTTATTTTAAAATAAATGTAGTTTTCAGTTTTTAAAGCAAAATTTATTAACGATATTATTTATCCAATTTTTCTATTGGTTGAAATATGGTTGGATGTATTAGTACTAGTGTTTTTATTTTGAAAACATGTAAAATTAAATGTTTTCTTAATCTGTGTGCATAAATCAGAACGACAACTAATGTAAAACTGAGGGAGTATAAGTTTCCTTTGGAAGCATAACCAGAGGGCGTCACAGATTCTCTAACTAACCTTCTCTTCGTTTTTTTCTTTCTTTCTTTCAACAACGGGTCCTTTCACCATATTCTATAGGAATTAATTAACCCACAGCTGCATAACTGTTAGTGGTAACTCAATACAATCACAAATCTAAAATCAGACTAAGAAAAGTATATAAATGACAATTCGCAGACAAGTATCATAAAACAACACTTTACAGCAAAATCTGCAAAAGAAGACACTATATAGTCAAGCACCAAATTAACATGATGAATTCTTTTAGATTTAAGAGCTTCCAAGGATAAAAATAACTATAAAAAAATCATTAAAAAGGTAAAAAATCATACAACGTTACTTTATAGATATTTAAATAAATATAAGAAAAATAATTTATTATTATTATTTTCAATAATTTTTTTTGGAATCCAAACTTCGTGTTAAACTATTTTAATCTTTTTTATTTTAACCTTTTAATATTTACTTATTTATTATTTAAAATCTTAAATATATTCTCAAAACTTCACTCCTCAAATCTATACTCTAATTATAAAGTAATTAATCCTATAAGTATAATTGTATATTTATCTTCTTAATAAAATATTATAGTCATTTTAACCTTTGAGAACTATATTCATGATTAAAGTTTGTAAAGTCATCCTAGAGAATTTCCCAATTAATTACTATCAACATATTTCATTACTCTCTCGTTTTAAGTGTCATTTAAAGTTTTTGCACACAAATTAAGAAACTATTAAATTTTCTGTTTTACTCTTATTAATACAATTTTTATTTGATTTTATTAATTAATAAATTAAAATTAAAGAAAAGATTAGAAAATTTTGAAAATGTAAAACAACACTTATAATGAAACAAAATTTAAAAGTTAAAACGACACTTACTATTAAACATAGAAAGTAATTAATGTTTCATTTACACGAGCTACTACATTGATTTTTTAAGGTTATGGAACTATATGTTAGCTGCGTTTAGGTTATGGAACCACATGTTAAACTGGATGCACAAAGTATATGTTAGCTGCGTTTAGGTTATGGAATATTCATGATACGAAAAGGAATATCAGCAATAATGTGCATTGTTTTAGTCTTCTATATATCAATAGGGTTTACAATTGTTACTCTGCGTTATCATTTTGCAGTTTTGGACTGCTCTTCTTCCCATTTTTCTCTAGTCTATGTTGTTTTAGTCTTCTTTATATCAAAAGGCTTTAGAATTGTTAGTTTGCATTATCATTTTAAAATTGTTACTCTGCATTATCATTTAGAATGTTAAGTTATAGTTATTTAGTTTCATTGACCAATAATGGAATCTTAACTATATTCCATTTAGATTAAAAATAAATTTGGAAAATAGTATATTTACAAGAATTAATCGTAAATATCGCCGTATGTCAGTTCTCTTCTCTCGCCCCAACCAACGTCACACTGCTAGCTGGGCTTGTCCATTGTCTGTCGAGAATTTTTGATGAATTACGACATGATCGTTCAAATCCATTTATTATCACAAATGATATTTCTTTAAGAAAATTAAATCCCTTTTAGAAAATATGTAGAAGGCCATCTAAATAATTAATTCCTTAAAATATTAGTTTATCTGTGTATACATCTTTAGATTTTATAATCGGAAATGTAGGATGACTAAAAATAGGGAAATGTAAGGTTATATACTAGGGAAAATTTGAAAAAATACACTTATTTTAGATTTTAATTTGAAAACTATACCATTTTTTTAAAAAATTGAAAACTACAATTATGTAAATGTAAAATGACTAAACTATCCAATCTAACTATTTGAAATTATTATCATATATTTTTGTCATCATAATTATTTAAATTTATAATTTCAACAAGAATAAGATTTATTTATTTTTGTTTTACAACAATAGTATCTACCAAATATCTTATTAAAATATATATATATTACTTTATTTATTTCTAAAGAAAGCAAAAGTCTAGTGGTTCTTAGGGAAGTAGGAATTGATTTTGTTTTTTGTGATACATTGTTGAAATTTGTAGGGGGTGTAAGAGTAGTCTTGAACTCTGTTGTGCAATGGTTGCTCCTTAACCTTTAAAATAATGAAATTCAAAAGGAAAAAAAGAAAAAGCAAACGTATGTTTTTTCTTCTTTTTAATCGATTTAGTTCTCCATTTTGTCAAGCATCTTCTCTTTCCTCTCATCCACAAGTTTGTATATCTTCACTAGTGTTCTTAGATTATCTTTATAAACTTAGAATTGGTTCTTTCATGATATCAAACTTAAATTTACTGTGTCTAATTATGCTTGTTGTTTTGTTCTGAGATTAGTTATGCTTTTGTGTTCAACTTATAGAACAAGAGGCACTGTTTTTTTTTTCATTGTACAACTTATTTATGCATTTGAGTTTGCCGTAAATATATGCAATGATATCATAGAAAAGAAATAGTTAACGTAATAAATCTTTTATGATTACCTTCACTTTAAGTTTCTGGTTGTATTTAGCCTTTAAAAACTCTAAACTAGAACGACCTAAAATTACTTAGTAATTCATGAGTTAAATAAAAAACAGAAATACTACTAAATAGAAAGATAAGCTGAAGAATATTCCTTTGAAAGAAAACTATAAACTTCGATTTATCTTAAATATAAATAACAAATAATTATTTTTCAAAATTTTAATTTATTTATCAAAATAACTAATATGGAAAAATGTATTTTCACATCAAATAAAATTTAGTTCAAAAAATAAAAAGAAGAGTATTTTTCAAATTTTAAACTAAATAGGGTATTTTCAGATTATCCATATATACTAAGACCAGAAAAAAAATTAATCTAAACTTACTTTTTAGTTTGTATTTTGTACCCATAAACATGCATATATGTTTATCTATTTACACATCTACATACATGCATACTTAAATTCTTTATGTTTTTCAAAAGATTGTTTTGTAGATTTCGTTAAGATGTATTTTTATTGTGGTTTTATCAACTTATTATATTATTTCATAATAATGTTCCACCATCTATATTTTCACATTTTAAGTTATATTTAATTTTAAAATAATATGTATTAAATAAATATAAAAGTCAATCTCTTAAAAATAAAGAGAATACATCACAACTATTTCTAGTCATTTTAGTTGACAAAAGAGCGCATTATAAGTTAGGTATTAGTTAGTTTATCAAACTATTTAAAATCTTAAATCTTTTAATAATACACTGATTTCTTTTTTCATCTCAATTTGATTAATATTTAAAAGTAAAATATATTATATATTATACAAAAAGCGACGGAGTATAATCTCCGAAACAGAAAACTAAAGAATGCCGAAAATATAAAACCCTTCCCCTTTTAAGAAACGAGCTAGCAATTAAGACAAATATCAGTGGACTACTTGTTCTGCAAAATACTTCCATATATGAATTTAAGTCACCAGAAACTTCATGTTATGCTAACATGGAAAAAGTTAATCGATGTTTTTGTGATAAAAAAACTAATCGATTTTATACATAGGTATAATGTTACATAGGCTTGTATCTAATAGTCTCTCCGTTTCATATTAAGTGTTGTTGTAGCGAAAAATTTTCGTTACAAAATCAGTGTCGTTTTCGTATTTCAAAACATAATTTATTAATTTTATTTTTCAGTTTAATTTCTTATTGGTTGAAATATGGTTAGGTATATAGGTAATAGTGTTTTTATATGTAAAATATGCAAAATTAAATATATTTTTTAAACTATGTGCACAAATCTAAAATAACACTTAATATGAAACATAGCGAATACTCAAAGTTTTATCTGATATTTTAGTACAAGTTGAAGATATCTTATACATTTTTTGGCTTTCTATTTTTCTAATAAATTCATGTATAGTAGACTAACTGAATTCCATGTATAAAAATAGTTAAATCAAACGGTCTTTCCTTAAAATAAATTCTAGAACTCATTACAACTTCAAAATTGTCTAATATAAGGTTCCACAATTATTTGTAACGGATTCATTATTGGAGAAGCATATATTTTAGTAGTACTTCGTAGTTTGGTGTAGAAAATAGGATAATGCTATTTCTTTCTGATTAGTTTCAGAAATAATCATATTACTTAGTAGTTTCAGTCATTTATAAAATGATGGATTTGTTATAATATTTAGTAATCAAAAGATTAGACAGCTTAACTTTAAGAACACATACCAATGAAAATGATAGGTATCATTTTCGTGGTTAGATAGGTAGTTTTTTTTTTTGATCAAAAGATAGGTAGTTTAATTGGGTGGAATAAAAGATATAAAAATGAACACTAATAGGAGGACTGCTTAAGTTAATCACAATGATAAGGAAGGCATTTTAGTAAATAAAACAAACGTATACGTATGGTCAAGCTCTATCTTCTGGCCACTCTATATATAACCTCATCTCCCCCCACAAAACATCAACACACAACAACAAAGAATAAACTACAAAAAAAGCTTGAAAACCTTTTGTTTTTGTTAAATAATAACTTTGAGAGATTTGTTTGCAAACTAATTAAGAAGACATGGGAAACAGTTTACGGTGCTGTTTGGCTTGTGTACTTCCTTGTGGAGCTTTAGATTTGATCCGAATCGTACATCTCAACGGCCACGTCGACGAAATAACTCGTCCAATGACCGCGGGAGAGATCCTTCAGGCGAATCCTAATCATGTCTTAAGCAAACCATGTTCTCAAGGAGTTGTTCGTAAGATCTTGGTCTTGTCTCCTGAATCTGAGCTTAAGCGTGGAAGCATCTATTTTCTTATACCGGATACTTCCTTACCGGAAAAGAAGACGAGAAAGAACAAAAAGGATCTTCCACGTAAGAAAAAGCCTCTTGAAAACGCCAACGATAGTAATAATAGTGATCATATGGTAAGTAGTAGTAATAATAATGATCTTGATTTGAAGTTGTGTGAGAAATATTTGGAAGATGTTATGTTGTCATCGTCAGAAAAGAATCGTTCGGCCGGTAAAGAGAACCGTCACCGTCGGAGACATAGTCGGTCGGCGTCGGTGTCTATGTGGCGGCCTCACCTTGATAGCATCTCTGAGGATCTAAACTAGTGTTTTGTTTTATTTCTTCGTTAATTATGTCTCTATTTTCTTTATTTTTTTTATTAACATCCCCGGAGAGAATATTTTCATTATTTTTTTGGGATGAAGTTAAAAACAAAAACTTTGTAATGTACTACTGTGGATAAGATCTATGCTAAATTGAAAATCTAGTTTTGGTCGTCCGTAACAATGAGGACAAGATCATATGATGATTACTTATGAAACACTAGCATATGTAACTGGATCTAAAGACAGGAATTAAATTCTAATGTTATAATTAACAAATAAAATTCCATGTGTATAAAATACCATGATCAACCAAATAGTAATAGGAACGAATATTTGGGTTAATTAATGTCAAGTAATAGCTAAAGAGGTGGAAATTTAAAGAAAATTAACCTGAAACTGAGTTATAGTTCTGAAGCAGTTAGTTTAGTTAAAAAATTTGAGGATATTTAAACTATGGTTATTATAACTTCAAAAGAAATTATGAAAGCACTATAAGAACAAATGCATGTTCCTCTGTAATGCAACGTATTTAGACCAATTGGTTTAAGTTTAGAGTTTCGGTGGTTAAATATAAATATTATATTGATTACTTATTGGTGAATAATGCGAAATCAAGATGGCTAATTAAAGGTTTATATAAAGAGTGGACCAATCATGCAGGGTCACATGTAGATGTAGCCGTGTAGGTGGACCAATCAAAAACCCTTTGAAGCTGAAAAACAAACCATATGGTTCAGTTAATATAAAGTGCAATAAAGTTAATACTCCCTCCGTTTCATTTTAGTTGTCGTTTTAGACTTCGACACACATATTAAGAAAACATTTAATTTTGCATATTTCCAAAATAAAAACACAACTACCAATACACCTAACCACATTTCAACCAATAGAAAAATAGATTAAAATAAAAAATCAATAAATTTTGCATTGAAACTATAAAACAACACTTATTTTGAAACGAAAATTTAACTCTACAACGACACTTAATCTGAAACGGAGGGAGTACTATTTACTAGATGTCTAAATATAGACAAATTAATAGAGGTCACAATGATTATTTAAGAAGGAACCCATAAAATGCAAAAGAAACAAATTATATTACTGAAATTCAAAAACAAGAAAAGAAAAATAATTGAAAAAGAAAGAAAATGAAAGCTGGCGAGGGCATCTGATTCGGCTGCCTTCACATGGATTCACATCCTTTATGTCCCATCTCTCCTAAATACCTATATGTTTTTGTTTCTCACACCAATTAAAAAAAAAACAAAATCCAATAATATTCTTCAATATTTAGAGTAACTCCAACAAAGGTTTTTTACTAAGTTTTTAACAATTAATATATATTAAAATAATAGATTAAAAAGAGAGAGAAAGAATTAAAGTTCTTAAAAAACAATTTGCAAAAAAAACCTAAACACTAATTGACATATGTCACATGCTTAGTGGTATATATGTCTACAAGACAAAAAAAAAATTACAAAATTTAATTATAATAAAATTTAATTATTATAATGTTAAGAAACTAATTTTTAGATACAGCCGTTAAGGTTGCTCTTATGTTCATGAATTATGATCATTGGTATGGCCTCTCATAGGTCGTGAAGTTAAGGGATTCGTTTCATCATGTTTTGACCAGTTTGATGAGAACATCATAACCTTCTTCTTTTTTTTTTAGAACATCACAACTAATAGTATTCCGACTTATATAAGAGATTAGAAGTGATTGTGATATCTTTTAAATGGTATATGATGTTAGAAACTAACTTTTGAGTTACAGAATAACTGATGGAAGCGTGTATGTATGTTCTGCCTAGAATCGATGGTTCACATGAAAAAGATTTTTATCCTCTTAAATAATTTTTTTTTTTGCAGATATAACCAATTTTCGGATATAAAAGGATTATAAGAATACAAGATATATGCTAAGAATAACTTTGTTTAAAAAAACTTTGTTTGAAAACATGAAAGCCAATTAACTCGCAGATCTACGTCCAATAAATGTGTCTAAAGTGAAAATCACAACCCAACAAAAACTCCGGCTATCTCTCCTAGCGAGCTATCATAGCATATACAAAGACATTTCAAAAGTGTTTATTTGCTAAACCGAGGAAAGCATTGTATAAAGTTAAGGACTGAAGTGAAGATATTTTCTTAAAAGCCATCATTATTACTATGTTGTTAGGATGAGATTCTTAGCATAATATAAAAATCGTCTATTAATTTTAACTAAAAAAAAAAAATTAAGAAACGGTTTTTAAATATTTTATTTGAGAAATAAATTTATCATTTAAAGTTAATAAATTATTTATGCAATGGATTTACCATTTAAAGTTACTTCTTATCTCTTATTAACATAAAACTAAAAACGTTAAGGAAAATATAGCATCTACACAACATGACATATCTTGTGTCTTTATCCTCAGATTCAACTCAAGAATTCAAGTACATCTTCTTAGATATAAAATGAATACCTATAGTTATGAGAATTTATGATTAAAAAGAATTGTTACTAAGTGCAAGATTAAGTCACTTGATTACTCTAATTAACTTTTATCGAGATCAATGGTAGTGAAACCTTCTTCAGCAGAGAAGAGTGGTAACTGTATTCGTGCATCTCCAATCTTTTGATGCTCGACAGGCAATTTATAACTATCATCCATGGCCAATGCATCCCCTTGCTGCTGATGAACAACGAGTACCGAGAAATGAAAATCAGGCGAAGTCAACATATCTCCAATCACACCTAACTCTGGGCACTCACTCCAATCTGTAAGCCCGTACAAGACCGAAGACTCTAGGTCATGGTCTCGACCCACAAAAACCATGTCATAAGCAACTCCAAGTGAACTAATCACTTGCGTGGTCTCCACGCCATCTTTCACTATCTCCTCTATGTAATGCACTTTGCCTTTATTAGCAGCTGCATGGCTCTTGAAATCGTTAATTAGATTATACTCAGCCATTTCGCTGTAATCCTCATGCTGAAGGGAGCTTTTATGGCGAAAATGTATCATTGTAACGTTAAGCTCCGGTTTCTCAGTCATCCTCATACATAAAGCGAGCGCCTCTGCGTCGTCTCGGCCTCCGATGAAGAGCACTGCCACGTTTTGCCACGTGTTGGCTATCAAGACGGAGCGTCGTCCCTTGCACTCCCCTCGGTCTATGAGTATGGCGACCGAACATGGTGCCGCTTCTAGGACGTTACGGTTAATGTTCCTGATCGGTCCATTCACTTGTCCGACCGTTCCATCGATCGCGTATTGCTTGTGGAACGGGATCACGATTAGTGTCGCCTTCTTGTCAAGCGCGAGCGTGCATATGTCGTTGTTTATACTCGAGAAAGGGGCGGCTGCGGTGAAGTGCTGCGCCATTAGAGTACCCTGATGCATAATACGTTTAAGATGATAAAATATGAATATTTCAAACTTTGTATTTCTTCTATAACAAATTCTAGAATATTATTCAGATTTCGGTTTTCTTCACATTTCAATACTACTTTGAGAAATTCTTTAGAATGATCTTTAAAAAGTTTTTATCATAAATATAATAGTCAAAATGACCAAATTTTTTTACTAATATATATTTAGAATTTAAATTTGAAATTGGGATAGGGTTCCCTATATGATCTCTCCCTCTAAAAACCGAACATCTCCGAGAATAGAAGTGAATCTTTTCTTTCTATACGAATGAAATTTTGACGGAAATGACTTTAAATTTTTTAAAAATAAATATTTTTTGACTTTAATTTAAAAGTTTAAAGTTTTAATGTATGTTTTCTCTTTTGTTTATTATAGTGTATATAATTTATTCCAAATCAGCTAATAGTAGCTTCAAGTATTTTAAGCAATTCTTTTTTACAAATTGTAAATGTAAACACTAGATGTGAAACAAATCTAACCATTTACTTTATATAGTAAGATCTTCTCTATGCACTTTCAATTTGTTTGTTTGTGTTTGTATTTTCATTTAGGTCTATATATTTAGTGTTTACATTTACCAAATGAGCTTGAAACCTTAATCATTTTTAGTAAAATTATTTTGTCAGTTGTAAACCTAAATGACAAAGGCAAACAAACCGCAGCATTTTCTTTTGGATGTTTACGTTTGCATTTTATAACAGCTTTCTGAAAAGCTGAACAAGGATTTATAGAAAACATTAAAATTTGATTTTCCTACATATACGCAGACAAAAAAGAAACTAAAACAAATTGTGTTTATTATTTACCTGATACTTTTGCTCAAAACGTTGGAAGGCATTGACAATGTATGTGGACTGGGCCGTGTTGAGATCAAGTTTGTTCATCTGGTGGTGAGGCGTGAGGACTGCGTGAGATCGGCCTTTAAGCTCCACAAGGTGCAGTGTGAAGAATGAGATGGGGTTAAATCTTGTCGGGTACGTAGCTTCTAAAAGGTTCACCATCAAAGGAACGTTTTCGACGTTGTACATGCAAAGAAGAAGACGGAGCTGAAGATTGCGTTCCCTTGTGTTGAGGATTGTTCGTTTGCTTCTGCATTTGTAGCGTTTCGATGGATCGTAGAGGTACACCACGAGGTACCGCGAAATTCCGGTTACAAGTAAAAGAGTTACTATCACTAGATTAAAGCATTCTGTATCAACAACCTGTCACAAAACATTTTTTAAAAGTCAATTTTCCTATTCTTTTTTTTATTAATATATTTATTTATTTTTATTTATGTATTTATTTATATAATTATTTGAAATTCTAACTGTTTATATTAAAAAATTTATATTAATATAAAATATAGTTTGAATATATTATTTTATTAGTATATTTTAAAATGTTGAATTAAAATTATAATTTTTTTTTTAATTAAAATTTTATTTGTAATTCGTTTTTTAACTTATATATATTAATTATTATTTTATTTTTAATTCGTTTTTAATATTTAAGGGTTAATTCTGGGATTATGAAAAAAATTATACTATAGGAACAAAGTAATGTTGGCTTTATACTATAGGGACAAAGATGATGAATTTTCATTCTATTTTGGCAAATTTCCCTTTTTTTTTAATGAGATAAAACCCTAGTCTCTAAATTTACATGTGATGCTTTAAAACAAAATTTTATGACAACATAACTTAATTAGGTATTAGGATTACAAAGAGGTTAATTGGTACTTCAATCCCTACAGAATTTGCAAAAATACAAACTCTCACATCAAAAATTATGTTAAGACATAACTAATATATAAAGATTTTTAGTACATCTATTCGCAATTTTATAATCAAGATTATAAGTATATTGGTCCAAGTCCGCATTAAAAAGTGTGAATATATGTACTAAATCTTCTAGCACTAAAGGCATCATTATCCACAGTTTCTTAACCGAAGTTTTTAAGTCATGATTTGATTTTTTTTTTTTTTTTTATACTTTTCGGCTAAAAGACAATTTTTATATCTCTTAAATGGTTCTTAGTTTTTTTTTAGTTAAAAACTAAGAACCGTCTCTTATCCGAAGCTAAGAACTTAGCCGGGGATAATGATGGTCTAACCTAACTACTAAAAAAAGTTTAGTACATTGATTCATACTTTTCTAATTCTGACTTAGACCAATACATTTATTGCTAATTGGTTTTGAGTTGAAACTAAAAAATAATAACATTAGACGTAATCCTAGGGTATGAAACACAAAACAATGACTAATCCATTTTGAGACACTAAGCATCATTTTTCTTTAATTTTCTATTTCAGATTAATCAAAACCAAAGTAACCTGCAACGTCTATTTGATTCTTTTACCTGAGCGTCTTTCCACACGACAGTAGCGTAGACTTCAATAATACCTTGGCAACACATCAAGAACGCCAAACAAAGCGCGTCTCCGATCTGCGTTTGGCAGTAAGCAGACGCAGCCGCTGTTCCAAGGAACTTGCAGCCGTAAGTGACCAAAAGAATGACTTCAATCAACACCACATGGTTCTCATGGCTCTCTGTGATCTCAAAGAAATTAGTCTGTAACCCACTAACGGCTATGAAACACGGAAGAAGCATATTCGAAGCAAAGAGCTCAAGTTTCATAGCAAGTTCTGTCCCCAAAGGTGGACCGTCAGGGAGCGAAACGCCTAGCCAAAACGCTCCAAACGCAGCGTGGACTCCCATAACCTCTGCACTAATACTAGCTATAGCCAAGATCAAGAGGACAGGGAAGAACGGGACAACGTCTTTGTTACTCATTGTTCTGCTTTTCCTCTCGGTGAGGTATATGATCAAAGGTCTAAAGACGCCAGCAATGACCCCAAGAAGACCTGCGATCATAAAAATCCCCCAAACTCCCTTCATGGTTCGCTCTCTCGTGTAGAGATTAAACGCTAAAGCCACGAACCAGCTACAAGCTTCGCAGACCATTGAGCAGTTTGTGGCTAACCTTCCTAGCTCTGAGTTGAGGATGTTGAGCTCAGCTAAGACGTTGGTTGTTACAGGGAACGATGTCATAGAGCACAAGAAGATCACCGTGCTTGCACAGTGAAACACGTCTTTGTGTAGTCCTACAGTAGTGTTAATGAAGAAGACCGTGAGGTGTCCGAGGGAGAACGGGAAGGCGTAAGAGGCTGTACCGATAAGTATGGCTTTAGAACTTGCTTTTTTGATAATACTCGCATCGATTTTGAGTCCGAGGATGAAGAGATGGATGATGAAACCGATGGTTGAAAGCGTTTGGATTGTGATCTTGCCTCCAGCGGGGAGGAACATGTCCATGTATGTCTTGTTATGTCCTAAGAAAGACGGTCCAAGAACAATACCGGCCTATACAATAACGTTTTCAAAATGTTTTTTAACGGCGAAAACAATCGATTAGACAATGAAAGTAATATCTAGAAAGTTATACCAAGACTTGAGCAGAGATCATTCCTTGTTTTAAAGGTTGAAGGAAGCGGAAGATAAGCCTAGAGGTGATGATGATGACTGACATTTGAAGAAAGAGAAGAGGCGTTGCGTATTTGAGAGGGTTACTGTTCTTGAAAATGCCTTTTGAGATCATCATGTTTTGATTTTGGCACACTAGCTCCTCCATCATGAATGGACCGTGCACTAGGCCCCAATGTGATGAGTTGGTCTGTTCGCTGCCAAACGCCGACCAATCCATGGTCTTTTCTTGGAGAGAGAGAGAGAGTAGGCTTGGGGTTAAACTATGAAGGCTATGTTTTCATTTTCTAAGGAGAAAATGTAATGTGAACGTAAGGAAATAGAGAAGATAACAGAGGACTCTGTTTTTACTTGGGTTGGTAAAGGCTAACCTTCAGAGTGGTTCCAACATGTTGGTAAGGTAAAAGAAACAAGACCAGAGAAAGAGAGAGAGGTATGTGAGACAAGAGAAGAAAGATGAGCCTATTTTTATTTCTTTCTATTTTTGCTTGGTTGATGTTCTTTGTGCATAATCTCCACCGTTCTAAACTTGTGGTATTGGTTTCACTTTTAAGTTCTAATTTAGATTTAGAATTTGTAATTAAAAAAAAATTGGGGGTGGTGGGGGTGGTGGTGGTGTAAACAATACACTCTCAAGATAACATGCAAAATGGATTAAATACAATTGTTATTGCTTTGTGAAATATACACTAATCATGAAGAAGACCAAACCCAAGAAACTAAAAATGGACTCTCAAGTTCAAGTGTTTGAAGTCACACACATGTATAGTGAGGTTCTCTAAGGCCAAGAACATTTAAAAAAAAAACTACTAATCACCACTCTGTACAACACAAAGTACTGACTGTGTTACAAACAAACAAATAAACAAACTATAATGAGCACAAAAGATAGGCATAGTAAGATTATTTTTCCAAACCCTAAATGATATTATTACTAGTTACTTAAGCCCCAAGAATGTTCTGTTTTCATGAGCGACGTAGCGCGGTTGGGATATCATGATTGTGTCTTCCTTCATAGGTAGTGAGAACCGCTCTCTCGTCTTCTGCAGATCTTTCCACTTGCTTCCTCACTCCACAGCCTGGGAATGTGCACTTGTAATAGCTCCTGTCATAACCAAAGAGGATTAGGAACATGAACACAACTTCAAATATTGAGAAAAAAAGTAGTTAAAAGATTTTGTAATAATAACCTTGGGTTGGTATTCCCCTTGACAACTTTTTGACCATACTTCCTCCATCTAAAGCCATCTATAAGAACATCAATTTCACTTAGTGTTTGAACAACAACTCTTGGTTCCTTCACTCCTCTGCTTACTTCTACAGACATTCCTTCATCTTCACCTTCTCTTTTCCTATCACACACAAAAAAAAAAAAACTCAAACATGTCATTTTCTTTATTTCTTATAAACATTTTGGTTTCCATTAAAGAAAAAACTACTTACAGTCTCTTAATCTCAGGTTGTTCCTCCTCTTCATCTACCTCCCCATAATCAAACGAGATCGACGAATTCTCTGATTGATCATGTGTTTCACTTACAACAGAAGAAGGATTAAACATCCTTCTCACATTAGCCGATGATGATGATGGTCTCCTGGTGAACTCAGGCTTAGGATGGTTATGACCACCTTTATAGATGATCTCAGTGATCTGTCCATCAGAAGCAGTCTCAACAATCTTCTTGGAAAAACAGTTGGGATACGTGCACTTGAAGTAACTCCTAGGGTTCTCGCTCTTCTTCACTTGTTTTTGACCGTACTTTCTCCAACCGTAACCATCGTTAGAGTTCCTACTAACCATGTACGATGGCACCTTAACCTGTCGATCTACAAACTCACGAGGAACCGGTTCCTCCTGCTTCTTCTGGAGATCTTGAACAACATATGTCTCTTCTTGCAAGGCCTGTAAAAAGGAAACAAGTTTGGTTCAGTACAAGGAAACTGTACATGTCAGCTGAAATGCTAAGGGAGAAACATACATAAGCAGCGTTTGGCGGTTGCGTTTGCGGTTGTATCTGCCAGGGAAAATCTGAAACGTTGTTGAAGGCTTGAAATGGAAACGCTCCTGTCGTTGGAGATATCAAACTCTGCAAGTAAAACACACGAAGGGATTCGGATTTGGTTTCTATATAAAGATTAAAAAGATGAAATGATATAAGAAAGATGAAAGCTTTACATGTGAGGAGCTGAGGAGAAGAGGAGAGTCAAGTAACTCGGAGAAGGCGAAGCTGCGAGAAGGTTGCGAGATCGGAAGAGGAGGCGGTTGAACCGTCTTGAACTTAGGTAAACCCGACCCGGTTCTCTCCGGGTAAAACCCACCAAGAAAGTCTTCGTCTTGTTCGTAGGAGTCAACGCCGGAGGAAGCAAGGAGGTCGGTGAAAGAAGTGGAAGACATGGTTTTGATAAAAAGGAGACAACTTTAGAGCTCACAGAAACAAAAGATTTGCTTTAAAAAGAACGAAAAAAAACGAACTTTTTGTCAGAGAAATGATCTGTGAGAAGAGGATAAAGATGTGGAAGACGACGACGGTGGCGTATCGAGCAAGGTTTCTTTATCTTTCACATTTTGTCTTTTTCTGCTTGTCTAAATATCATTATTTTATTTTAATATTTGTATAAATGGTTGACCAATGGTAATGAGATATTATTTTTTTTTGGTTGGGTCGTCTGCGAGACTGTGTGTGAAACCGCGTGTTAATGGTCATTTTTGTCGTCGACGGTGATTAAGACCATTTACTTTACCCAAAACCGGAATCAATTGAACCAAAAACATTAAACCGTCGGTTATACATCCCCAATGCATTTGTTTTCTTTTTGTATAAGCACTATACGAAGATGAATAAGATAAAGAAAGAGTGAAAGATGAATATATAAACTAATTATCAAAGCATAAAAATGAAATGAAATGCAATGCAATGTTTTATGTAATAACTCTTTTATCTCTCATGTTACTTGTGATAAAAGACATCTACCAAGTTTTGTTTTAAATAATTTTGATTCACAGCCATACACTATATTGTCTGGGTAATCATTCCTTGGATGAGCTTCAGTTGAGTCGTACAAAAGATATCTATGTAGTTTAGTATTTACTTCTTTCTTGACTTTGGGTTTCTAGGACACAACAGAGTATAAATAACCATGGACCAATAGCACCAATCATACATACACATCATTGTTCTAACAAGTTCAACAAGAATGTGTACCGTTTGAATCATCAGAGTCATAGTCTGATTCATCAGGTCCATCTCAAGACTCCTCTTCATCCTCCTCAACTATGACACTACAAATAACCCAAGAACCAAAGTTAGCAGGTGACACAAGAGACAGTCTGAATAAGTGAAGGAGTTCAGCAAAAGAAAACACGCACAGAGGAAACTGAAGCTTAGAACTCTCTTCACATCATAGAAATCATAAACGCCTTCTTCTTCGGTATAACCATAATGCATATCAGCTTCAATCAACTCCAGCTGCTGTCGGAATACTCTCTCTAAAGAGAAGCAAAAAACTAGCAAGAACTTTAAGGATTTAACATACAAATGCATATTACTAGATAGAGAACATACTCTGGTGAATTGTCTTGTCTTTCATCAGCATCAACACGAATAACATCATAGAAATTACACCTCTCATGCAGCTCTTTATCTTTGTTTCCCTTCCTGCTCCGCCATATTTACTCAAACCGAGCATTCTGTGCAGCGGCTAGCAGAAAGTCTCGAGTTAGCTACCTAAAATGGTATGTAAGACTTCTCCTTTGACCAAGAGCCAGAGTTACCTGTTGCTGTTGTACAGTTTTGGTCAGGCGCTGTTCCTTCCTCTGCAGACCCAAAAGAAAAAAAGGAACGTTAAACAATCATTCCAGTAGCAGTGACGATACAGAGAATCTGGAATCAAGACAAAGACAACAAACGTTGTCTTTCTTGAAAGCAACTTTCCGCTCTTCAAACCTCTCTTTGCTGCAACTATGCTCATTAAACATCAGACGCCTACAGAAAGAGCACACAACAACAACAACAATCAAAACAACATGCAAGGTCTATACTTTAACCAGAACAAAAAAACGTTCACTCACAAATACTTGGCTAAATAGATTGTGACAATCCGCGGACCCAGATTTCACAGCTTTGTAGCGCACCGATCCTAACCCCTCACCGTTTGTCAATTGGTGACAGTTTGTCCTGTGAGAGTGTTGTTAAAGGGTGAGGTTTTAGATTCGAATAACGCCAAACGCATCAATAACCTACCAGTGGATGTGGAGGCGTTTTCTCTCACGGTGAGGGTCGGTGTACTGCAACGTTGTGAAATATGGGATCCACATAGATAACACTCAAAATCATTAACCAATACTCTTAACGAGATTTATTTTTTGGTAGCTTATGACAACACTTTCTTCATTAGCAGACAAAGTTATTGTTGACTGCAAAATCGTTTTCTACCTAACAATGGAACCAACCAAAAAATACATAATCAGTCATATATCTTTTGGTATCCACATTTTATACTTAATTATAATTAGAATTTTCTGTAACCAGACGCATATTCTTGTCTCCATAGACAGAACCAACATCAAAATATACCAAAAAGTCTTTTTAGTCGGAAAATTCTTTTTACACATGCCCATTATTCTTTTCTTATGCCCCTTGATTCCCTGAGGCACGGCGAAATCCCCGGCTAACTAATAATAACAAGTTATACCGGATTTTAAACATATCAATCTTTGTTTTTAAGGTTAAGTCGCTCTTTGGGTTATATAGCTCGTCCTTCTGTTTTGATTGTCTGCATATCTTTCATCACGTGCTTCTCCAACTTGTGCTGATCTTTTTTTTGACCAACTTGTGCTGATCTTGGGATGAAGATAGTCGTCCTTCACTTATTCCGTGTATATTTTTAATATTCTCTTAAACTGTATTATTTTAAATTTTTGTCACAAAATAAATAACTTTCAAAAGAATAAAATGACCAAAATAATTATTTTTTGAAAAAATAATATTTTATTTTTATTTTTTTAAAATTTAAAACCTTAACCAAAATTTTACCCCATAACTCTAAACTCTAATTCTTAAATATTTAACCGTAGAGATATAATTGTATATTTACCTTTTTAATAAAATATTTTGGTCATTTTTTTTTTGTGTACTATTTTTATGACAAAAATCTTTTTTAATACTATCCTAAAATATTTCTCTATATTTTTTGTATCACTTTTTTTTATTCCGTAGTAGTCATATACACGAACATGGGTTCAACAAGGCATGTATTAATTTATTTCAGTATAAATAATTATTTTCTAAAGTAGCAGAGATATGTTCCCATTGTTTCCAGTTTCATAGTTTGTACTTTGCAGGATTACAACTCATCCTCTATTTTTATTTTATTTTGTTTGTTTTATGAGCGATGGAGAAAAAATTGTTGAAATTTGTTGCAAAGTTGTGTGAAATAAACTGAGATGTTAAAAAGGAAAAAAAAAAGCAAAGGTTTTGAATCGGTTTGTTTCAAAGATGATTGCCAAATTTTAGTTCATATGTTACAAGTAGAATTACAGTATATTTCCATTCTGAACTTGATAGATGGCATTAAAGATTGGCTTTTCAAATTTAACCAGTATTGTGTGCTAAACATTAAACTTATAAGCCGCCACACTTCTTAGCTAAAAGCAGCCAAATCGACAAGATCACTTCTCTGGTTATGTTTATCCTTGATGACTAACTAAGTAAACTTTGTATTTGATTATGTTATATCTAGTTATTATAGATGCCATTTTGGAGAAAGTTACTAAGAAAATAATCTTATGGGTCCTGCCTTGCCTCAAGAAGGTTGAAAGCTTCTCGAAATGAATGTTGCAAATGTTTAGTTTATGTGATTTTACATGTGTTACTGTTAGTAGTCTCCAAAAAGGGGTTGAACTTGAAGCAGTCCAGTTCTATGCATGTGTTAGGGGTGCATTTGCACATGGTCCAAGCTCAATTTTGTGTTTCTCGTACTTCCTTTCTGTTTATTCGTTTTCTTTTATATAGACTTCCACGTAGAAATTATAGCAAATGTTTTTTTTATTGTTGCCTTGTTTTTTATCTTTTCTTTTTGCCAAGGCAGCAAATATTTTAGGATAAGCTCTTCTGTAAATCCAGATCACTTCATTTCTAATGATATTTGCATGTTTTAGCATTGGCCATGGCGTGCGTTTCCGAGAAGCAAGGCCATCATTAGTTAACATTTATTATTTTATCATAAAACGTGGAAGGAAGTGAAATTATAGTTTTTTTAAAAATAGATGTGAACATTATATAGTTTTATTATAGAATACTCCCTCCGTTTCTAAAAGATACATGTTTTAAAATTTTCACACTTATTAAGAAAAACATGAAATTGTAGTTACCGGTGCATTGTTTTTCTTAATGAACTATTCCCCAAAACTTTTAACCAATAGAATTTTTATAAATACAATTATATTTCTTGAGATTTACAATTTGTCATTAACTAATGTATTGAAAACATAAAAAATGTATCTTTTTGAAACAAAGATTTTTTCGAGAACATAGATCTTTTAGAAACGGAGGGAGGGAGTAGAAATTTGAATAATTGTGGGGGCCGTACTAATTAATTTGTTTGAATTTAATTATCAGTAGTTGAGTATAAGTGTATAACCTATCATTGTGTTAAAGTTCAAATAAATGAGGAAATTTACCGTTGAATCATAGCGTCATATTTTTCCGAACAGTATATAAAACAAATTCAAAAATTCAAACCGAACCTGATCAGATAAAATGAATTCAAACCAATATGAATCTGACATAAATATTGAATTAATCTTGCTTTACGGTATTTTGGGTTATAAATTTTATTCGAACCAGACTAAAACTCAAATGAATATTTGAAAGCTCCAAAAATTCAAAATCCAAAAAAAACTTGTACCAAACCCTAATCTCAATCCCGAATATATATCCAAAACAATAAAGATATTATTAGGTGCCTAAAATAGTTATCTATTACATAAATAATTAACTCAATTACTTAATAATATAAATATATATATTATTTGTTCAATGTTTTTGTTTTTATGTTTTAACAATTACATATTTGAAGTTCAGTTATAAATAATTTTGTTTTTAAAGTTTAAGAAATGTTGTTGTTTTAAATTTTAAATAGTGTTTCTAATGTTTATAGATTTGCTAGTTGTTAATTTTGATTTTTTTTACGTTTCAATATGTAAGATTCTCGTTCGTATAAAGCTTTGGTTTGTCATGAATCACGATTTATCTAATGTTATCACATAGAGTTGAAAGACAATTTTTGTAATGTTGATAGAGGAGTCTCTCAAAATTATTTTGAAGGACAATAACATAGTTTGAGAAAGCCAAATATACAAATTTATTGAAAAGATTGGAAATATATTGAGTTTAATCAAGTATAAATTAATATGTATAGAACTAAAAACATGATTAATATCCGGAACTGAATTTTTTCGGATTCAACTGGATCTTGGACATATAACTAAATCTAAACCAAACTCGACTAAATTTGAACTGAATTCGACCTAAACTTTTATAATATCTGAATGAAACTGAAATTCATAAATCATAAACCTCTAGTATGAGTCCTAATTGGTATCTCTAATCGCGTTTTAATACAAGCAAATATAGATACTAGCTATTACAATTTATTTTTTCCACTATACACATTTCGCAGTTTTAGAAATATATAAAGTACATGATCTCTAGTATTTCAACTAAAATTTTATGAGACGCTAAGAAGTGAATACTTGATTTTTAGATTGTTTCATTTCTTTTTTGGTAACCTTGAGATTTGTTTCTTGTTCTCAAGTTATTGGATGAGACAAGGTTACTTCTAAAATTATTGGATGAGAGAAGGTTACTTGGTTGCAAGTCTTCCTCTATCCTTCTAGAATCCAATCTGGAATTAAAAAAAGACGATTGAGACATTCTCATTGGCCCGTATCTCACGAGTACAGCTTAACCAATTCTCATCAGTTCACATTATCAAGCATAATTAAATGTGCTACATTATGTGCAAAGAAACGTTGGGTAGCGTCTGGACCGATATTAGCACATTGATAAAAGGCGATATACAACCTCTTTTGAAAATTCAGAATATGATACTTTCTAGACTTCTAGGAAATCAACAAATATACTAAAAACGTACAGCAACCACTCATAAACCTTCCAGTGTCTAAATAAGAGACACATAATCCACGCATGTAAACCCTTTGAGTTCTAGAGAGGAATATACAAAACATGTTAGAATATAATTCTTAAAATCAGTCGGATAAATTAAGAGTCTCAATCACTACTCCAAATGGATTTAGTCATCTCAAATCATCTCAAACTAGATCTATTTGAATCGGTCTAAATTAATTCAAATTTGTCTAAACTGTCGTATTTCTGATTTTAGTTTTGATTAATTTTTAATTATTTTGTGTCTTAAAATAATGAGTTTAGATAAATAAAAGAGAAATTCCCTTGGATAACACATTTTAGTTTGTTTGTCACAAAAATAGTTTTTAAGGAAGAGAATGACCAAAATGTTTTTTTTTTAGAAGCTAAAAAAATCATTTATATGCATTTATACCCATAGGGTTAACTAATTTGCACTTTAGGGTTTAGAGTTAAGAGGTGGGTTTGGGGTTAGGGTTTCAAATTTGAAAAAAAGAATTTAAAAAAATCAAAATTTCAAAAAAAAAAAGTCTATTTTGGTCATTTTATTTTTTTAGGGCTATTTTTGTAACAAAAACTTAAAAAAAGCTATTTAAGAGAATTGCCCTAAATAAAAACAAAAGAAAATAACAAACATCAGAGTAGATTATGATATTATCTTCACCGTCAAATTGTGTATAATCAAAGGTGATTCTTCTTCTCCCCAAGTTGGTTTCTTAGTGCAAATTCACAAGCTTAATCGGTTTTCTTCTTTTGTGTATCTTATCTTATTTTGTATTATATTTCACTAAAACAATTGTCTAATTAAGTATAAAAACTTGAAAATATATGATATAAAATTCATAATAAATAAATAAATAATTCATAAATGTTTAACATGTCATGGCTACGCTCAAGATAATCCACATAGACAATAGTCCTCTACAGAGCACACAATTATCGTATAGTGAATTTTTGAACATTGCATATTAATTGATGTTTGCGACATTTTTGTTGTTGTGCAATTTCTCAATGATATATACGTTAGGGCAATTCTCTTAAATAGCCATTTTTAAGTTTTTGTCACAAAAATAGCCCTAAAAAAATATAATGACCAAAATAGATTTTTTTTTTTTTGAAATTTTGATTTTTTAAATTTTTTTTTTGAAATTTGAAACTCTAACCCCAAACCCACCCCTTAACTCTAAACCCTAAAGTGCAAATTAGTTAACCCTGGGAGTATAAATGCATATAAATGATTTTTTTAGCGTCTAAAAAAACATTTTGGTCATTTTCTTCCTTAAAAACTATTTTTATGACAAACAAGCTAAAAAGAGCTATCCAAGGGAATTTCTCTATACGTTATGTTGAACATGCACTCCCGAATATACACACAGCAAATAATAATAATTTTGCGAAAGGACTAAAACGTTATAAGGGGGTGTGTATACAATCAGGAGTTTGAGGTGATCTTTATTAAGATTACAAATTTACTGTTATTCAAATGTGGATTCAAAAAATTACTTTTAAATCTAGTGCTATTAAGCTTGTCATTTCATAAAATATTTTGAAATCTAATGTTATTGAACAAAAATTAAATTAGAGATTTTAGAGTGCTCTAAGTGTCCACAGTGTGAAAGAAGTTTCTAAATTATAAAAATCCACTTGGTCAATCTGGACTTGGAATTCAGTCCATGTGGTTAATATAGTGGACTCTAACATATGATTGGTCCATCATCTGACATTAGTCGGAAGGCACTATAAATTCAAGTCAAGCATTGTGGTACGTTTTCGGGCTAGTCCACTTTATAGCTTTAAGTATGTTTTTCTCATGACCGACTAAATCTCATGTTTCGTATGGGATTCTAGAATTGTTTAACAAAAGTCACACTAAATTCAGAGATTCACATATAATCATTTAAATATTTATTAAAAAACAAATCATTTCAAATATTAGATACAATACACTCCCTATGAGATTGATTGTCATATGGTTCATGCAGGCTGGGTTCATGATAGTCTTGACAAAGTTTTTTTTTTTTTTAGTGGTTTTATGTTTTCTTCGTATTCAGAAAAGGCCACAGTTGTTTTTGTAAGGACTAGGGGTTTTGGTTTTGAAAGACCATACGTTCCACTACGGTGAAATACAAACCATATTAAACTAACTTTACTTATGAGAACAATTCTTAAGGAGAATTGAACTTGTCACCCTTTAAACTTTTAATAGATAATCCAACAAAAATTATTCACTAGAGCAGCTCTTCGTTGGTCAGAGCTACAATTGTGAATGTGCAACATGTTAACTTTTAATGATTGGTCGGTCAACTTAAATTATCTCCAATATCATCACATGAGATAGTGTCATAGTGTTTTACCACTGATTTTAACTATAAATGATCACTGAATTCATTCGAATTCTTTAACATACATTTCAATAAAAATATTTGTTTTCCTATAAGGAGAGATTAAAAAGATTATTAATAAATAAATAAATCATTAACTTGGATTTTGAATAATATTAGCAAATGTTGAATACAATAAGATAGGATGTTACAACATTCTACAAACTCATGTATACAATAAAAAGAAATTTGGTTTAAAAAAAATCCTACCAGATCATTGATCTAATATTCCTCTAATTATTTATATATAGGAAATGTACATAAAGAATAGCATACAACATAGCGTTTAAAAGAGTAGAACATCAGCACTTAATTTAAACATAAATTAAGCCCTAATTTCCTCATTCTTTTTTTCTTGATTACTAAACTAACCACACCATTCTCACTACCACAATACTAAATACCATTAGAATATAAAATCGACATCAAATCCCTTAGCTCATGAGTTATAAGTACAAACCCCCTTAGTGATCTTCTCTTCTCAATACTCACAATCTCAAGAAACATCATGTCTCCCAACGTTCTCAGGTGGTTTAGCCTCGTAGCTCTTCTCTGGCTTCAAGCTATCAACGGTACCAACTTGAGTTTCCCTGCTTACTCTTCACAGCTCAAAGAGTTTCTCTCAATCTCTCAGTTTAAACTAAACTACCTCTCTTTCGCCTCCGACGCCGGAAAAGTCCTCGGTTTCATCTCCGGAATCGCTGCCATTCATCTTCCTCTACCACTCGTCCTTCTCGCCGGAGGCTCCTTAGGTTTCGCCGGCTACGGTCTCCAGTATCTATGCATCGTTAAAAAAACGTTCACGTTATCGTTTTATCAGATATGGGGTCTTAGTTTCTTAGCCGGAAACAGTATCTGCTGGATCAACACGGCTTGTTTCATCGTCGCCATCAACAGTTTTCCGGCGAACCGTCAAGTCGCCGTGGGGATCACGGCGAGTTATCAAGCTTTGAGTGGAAAAATCTACACAGAGATAGTCCACACGTTCTTCTACTCGTCTCAGCTGAGTCATACAAAAGATATCTATGCAGTTTAGTATTTACTTCTTTCTTGACTTTCGGTTTCTAGGACACAACAGAGTATAACCATGGACCAATAGCACCAATCATACACATACATCATTGTTCTAACAAGTTCAACAAGAATGTGTACCGTTTGAATCATCAGAGTCATAGTCTGATTCATCAGGTCCATCTCTGGTGTCACCTGCTAACTTTGATTCTTGGGTTATTTGTAGTGTCATAGTTGAGCAGGATGAAGAAGAGTCTGGGGACAGTCTGAATAAGTGGAAGAAGTTCAGTAAAAGAAAACACGCACAGAGGAAACTGAAGCTTAGAACTCTCTTCACAGCATAGAAATCATTAACGCCTTCTTCTTCGGTATAACCATAATGCATATCAGCTTCAATCTCTCCAGCTACTCTTGGAGTACTCTCTCTAAGGAGAGGCAAGAAACTAGCAAGAAGTTTCTGGTCCTCCAAGGATGTCAACCAAGAAACTAGCAAGAAGTTTCCAGTAGCAGTGACGATACAGAGAATCTGGAATCAAGACAAAAACAACAAACGTTGTCTTTCTTGAAAGCAACTTTCCGCTCTTCAAACTTCCCTTTGCTGCAACTATGCTCATTAAACATCAGACTCCTACAGAAAGAACACACAACAACAACAATCAAAACAACATGCAAGGTCTATACTTCAACCAGAACAAAAAAACGTTCACTCACAAATACTTGGCTAAATAGATAGCACTCAAAATCATTAACCAATACTCTTAGAGAAATTCCCTTACATAGCCCCTTTTAGTTTGTTTGTCACAAAAATAGATTTTAAGGAAGAAAATGACCAAAATGTTTTTTTAGAAGCTAAAAAATTCATTTATATGCATTTATACCCCTAGGGTTAACTAATTTGAACTTTAGGGTTTAGAGTAAAGGGGTGGGTTTGGGGTTAGGGTTTCAAATTTCAAAAAAAAAAAAAAAAAAAAATCAAAATTTAAAAAAAAAAAAAAATCTATTTTGGTCATTTTATTTTTTGAAGGCTATTTTTGTGACAAAAACTTAAAAAGGGCTATCTAAGAGAATTGCCCATAATCTTAACCAGATATTATTTTTTGGAAGCTTATGACAACACTTTCTTCATTAGCAGACAAAGTTATTGTTGACTGCAAAATCGTTTTCTACCTAACAATGGAACCAACCAAAAAATACATAACCAGGCATATATCTTTTTGGTATCCACATTTTATACTTAATTAGCATTAGAATTTTCTGTAACCAGACGCATATTTTTGTCTCCATAGACAGAACCAACATCAAAATATACCAAAAAAATATTTTTAATTGGAAAATTCTTTTTTACACATGCCCATTATTCTTTTCTTATGCCCCTTGATTCCCTGAGGCACGGCGAAATCCTCGGCTAACTAATAATAACAAGTTATACCGGATTTTAAACATATCAATCTTTGTTTTTAATGTTAAGTCCCTCTTTGGGTTTATATAGCTTGTCCTTCTGTTTTGATTGTCTGCATGTCTTTCATCACGTGCTTCTCCAACTTGTGCTGATCTTGGGATGAAGATAGTCGTCCTTCACTTATTCCGTGTATATTTTTTGATCACTTTTTTTTTACGTATTTCGTAGTAGTCATATACACGGACATGGGGTCAACAAGGCATATATTAATTTATTTCAGTATAAATAATTTTTTTCTAAAGTAGCAGAGCTATGTTCCCATTGTTTCCAGTTTCATAGTTTGTACTTTGCAGGATTACAACTCATCCTCTATTTTTATTTTTTTTGTTTGTTTTATGAGAGATGGAGAAAAATTTGTTGAAATTTGTTGCAAAGTTGTGTGAAATAAACTGAGATGTTAAAAAGGAAAAAAAAAAATCAAAGGTTTTGAATCGGTTTGTTTCAAAGAAGATTGCCAAATTTTAGTTCATATGTTACAAGTAGAATTACAGTATATTTCCATTATGAACTTGATAGATGGCATTAAAGATTGGCTTTTCAAATTTAACCAGTATTGTGTGCTAAATATTAAACTTATGAGCCGCCACACTTCTTAGCTAAAAGCAGCCAAATCGGCAATATCACTTCTCTGGTTATGTTTATGGGCAATTCTCTTAAATAGCCATTTTTAAGTTTTTGTCACAAAAATAGCCCTCAAAAAATAAAATGACCAAAATAGACTTTTTTTTTTTGAAATTTTGATTTTTTTTATTTTTTTTTGAAATTTGAAACCCTAACCCCAAACCCACCCCTTTACTCTAAACCCTAAAGTCCAAATTAGTTAACCCTAGGGCTATAAATGCATATAAATGAATTTTTTAGCTTCTAAAAAAACATTTTGGTCATTTTCTTCCTTAAAAACTATTTTTGTGACAAACAAACTAAAAGGGGTTATCTAAGGGAATTTCTCTATGTTTATCCTTGATGGCTAGCTAAGTAAACTTTGTATTTGATTATGTTATATCTAGTTATTATAGATGTCATTTTGGAAAAAGAAAGTTACAAAGAAAATAATCTTATGGGTCCTGCCTTGCCTCAAGAAGGTTGAAAGCTTCTCGAAATGAATGTTGCAAATGTTTAGTTTATGTGATTTTAAATGTGTTACTGTTAGTAGTCTCCAAAAAGGGGTTGAACTTGAAGCAGATCCCGTTCTATGCATGTGTTAGAGGTGCATTTGCACATGGTCCAAGCTCAATTTTGTGTTTTCTTTCTGTTTATTCGCGTTTTCTTTCATATAGACTCCCACGTAGAAATTATAGGCAAGCAAAACTTTTTAATTGTTGCCTTGTTTTTTATCTTTTTTCTTTTTGCCAAGGCAGCAAATATTTTAGGATAAGCTCTTCTGTAAATCCAGATCACTTCATTTCTAATGATATTTGCATGTTTTAGCATTTGCCATGGCGTGCGTTTCCGAGAAGCAAGGCCATCATTAGTTAACATTTATTATTTTATCATAAAACGTGGAAGAAAGTGAAATTATAGTTTAAAAAAAATTAGATGTGAACATTATATAGTTTTATTATAGAATAGAAATTTGAATAATTGTGGGGGCCGTGCTAATTAATTTGTTAGAATTTAATTATCAGTAGTTGAGTATAAGTGTATAACCTATCATTGTGTTAAATTTCAAATAAATGAGGAAATTTGCCGTTGAATCATAGCGTCATATTTATTCCGAACAGTATATATTAGTGCTAGGTAAATAAATTGAATTCGAAAATTCTAACCGAACATGATCCTATAAACATGAATCCAAACAAACTGAATCGGACATAAATACTGAATTAATCTTGTTTTACAGTATTTCAGGTTATAGGTTCTATTCGAACTAAACCCAAACTCAAATGGATATCCGAAAACTTCAAAAATTCAAAATCCCCCCCCCCCCAAAATATATTGTACAAATTGGTCCAAACCCGATTTCAATCCTGAATATGTATCCAAAACATATAAAGATATCATTAGGTACCTATAATAATTATCTATTATATGAATAATTAATTCAAATATTTTATTTAATATTATATAAATTTTACTTGTTCAATATTAATGTTTTATGTTTAACAATTACATTTGAAGTTCAATTATGAATAAATTTGTTTTAAAAGTTTAAAAAATGTTGTTGTTTTTTAAAATTTAAATAGTGTTTCTAATGTTTATAGAGTTGTTAGTTGTTAATTTAATTTATTTACGTTTCATTATGTATGATTTTCGTTCGTATAAAGTTTTGGTTTATCATGAATCATGATTTATTTAACGATATCATATATAGTTTAAAGACGAGTTTCGTAATGTTGATAGACGAGTCTCCAAAAGTTATTGTGAAGGACAATAACATGGTTTGAAAAATCCAAATATACAAATTTATTGAAAAGATTGGAAATATATTGAGTATAATCAAGTATAAATTAATATGTTTAGAACCGTGAACATGATTAATATCCAGAACTGAAACTATTTCGGGTTCAACCTGATCTTGGACATGTAACAAAATCTGAACCAAACTCGACTAAATTCAAATCGAATCTGATCCGAATTTTTATAATATCTAAATGAAGCTAAAATTCATAAATCAAAGACTGAATTAACCTGAATGAACTCAAACCGAAACTCGATTGGGACTATGATTGCTCAGCCCTAGTATATATTGTATATTTTGTCACAATACATGTTATGTTCATCTGTTGTAAGAGCATCTCCAATCTAAAACTTCATTTTTTCTCTAAAATAGAGTAAAAGAGAATATAAAGTAAAAATATTGCAACATTACTTCATTTCTCACTTCATAATGGAGTAATGAATAAACAAAAAAAAAGATTACTCAATTATAAAATGAAATATGAAGTTGAGTTATAGCATATTTTACTCCATACTTAATTTTATTTCATTTTAGATTAAAAATGTAGTGAGGTTGGAGATGTCCTAAGTATTTCCAGTACTGAATCCGGAACTCCAAGTGGTACATTTATGTATTATTATTTTATAATACATATATATATATATATATATATTCTTTTGTATATAGTTGAAGTTTAAAACTGTAAATAAAAACAAAAAGAAAGCAAAAGTTGTAGTTCATGTATTTATATTCTATAGTATGTATGAATCTTATATGAATAAAGATACGGACAAGGTATTTGTCAAAATTTAAAACATACATGAATAAACCATGTTAAGATGAACGGAATACATCGGGCATAGGTACGGCGCCAATGGATTCAGTTTACTGAGTGGGGCTATAAACCGTTTACTGAACCATTGTCCTAATTGGTATCTCTAATCTCGTTTTAATACAAGCAAATATAGATACTAGCTATTACAATTTATTTTTCCACTATACACATTTCGCAGTTTTAGAAATATAAAGTACAGAATCTCTAGTGTTTTAAGCGTACTAAGATTTTATGAGTTGTTAAAAAGTGAACACTTGATTTTGAGATTGTTTCATTTCTTTTTTGGTAATCTTGAGATTTGTTTCTGGTTCTCAAGTTATTGGGTGAAACAAGGTTACTTGGGTGCTGTTCGTTTGGTTGCCGCAGGTTTCTGCGTTAGCGTCGGCGTCAGCGTCGGCGTCTGCGTCAATTGTTGTTCGTTTGGTTGCCGCTGACGCTGACGCCGACGCTGACGCCGATTGTTGTTCGTTTGGTTGCCGCAGGTATCGGCGTCAGCGTCAGCGTCTATGGCTGCGTTAATTATTGTTCGTTTGGTTGCCGCAGACATTGACGTTGACGCCGATTGTTGTTCGTTTGGTTGCCGCAGACATTGACGCAGACGCCAGACGCAGACGCTGACGCCAGACGCAGGTTTTTCCAGCGTCTATTTTTCTTTGACGCTGAACGCTGCGTTTTGACGCAGACGCAGACGCAGGTACCCGCGTCAATGAAACGAACAAGATTATTGACGCAGACGCAGACGCAGAAACCTGCGGCAACCAAACGAACAGCACTTTGGTTGCAAGTCTTCGTCTATCCTTCTAGAATCCAATCTGGAATTAAGAAGACCTTCTCATTGGCCCGTATCTCACGAGTACAGCTTAACCTATTCTCATCAGTTCACATTATCGAGCATAATTAAATGTGCTACATTATCTGCAAATAAACTTTGGGTATCGTCTAGACCGATTTTAGCACATTGATAAAATGCAATATACAACCTCTTTAGAAAATTCACAATATTATACTTTCTAGACTTCTAGGAAATCAACAAATCATCATATATGTAATAATACAGTTTCCTTGCCACCTCAATATCAGGTGGATCTTACTTAAAAAGTATTTAATTTAGAAAAAATACTTATCTAATAAATCAAATCACTTCAAATTTGAGATACAATACACTCCCTATCAGATTAGTTGTCATATGATGGTTCGTTCATGCAGGCTGGTTCATGATAGTCTTGAAAAAGTAGTTTTATGTTTTCTTCGTATTCGAAAAAAAACCACGGTTGTTTTTATAAGGACTAGGGGGTTTTGGGTTTGAAAGACCATACATTCCTCTACGGCCAATACAAACCATACTAAACTAACTTTACTTAATTATGAGAATAATTCTTAAGGAGAATTGAACTTGTCACCCTTTAAACTTTTAATAGATGATCCAAAAAAAAATTATTCACTAGAGCAGCTCTTCATTGGTCAGAGCTACAATTGTGAATGTGAAACATGTGAACTTTTAATGACTGGTCGGTCAAGTTAAATTATCTCCAATATCATCACATGAGATAGTGTCATAGTGTTTTACCACTGATTTTAACTATAAATGATTCACTCAATTCAATCGAATCCTTTTACATACATTTCAATAAAAATATTTGTTTTCCTATAAGGAGAGATTAAAAAGATTATTAATAAATAACAAAATCAATAACTTGGATTTTGAATAATATTAGCAAATGTTGAATACAATAAGATAGGATGTTACAACATTCTACAAACTCATGTATACAATAAAAAGAGATTTGGTTAAAAAAAATCCTACCATATCATTGATCTAATATTCCTCTAATTATTTATATATAGGAAATGTACATAAAGAATAACATACAACATAGCGTTTAAAAGAGTAGAACATCAGCACTTAATTTAAACATAAATTAAGCCCTAATTTCCTCATTCTTTTTTTCTTGATTACTAAACTAACCACACCATTCTCACTACCACAATACAAAATACCATTAGAATATAAAATCGACATCAAATCCCTGAGCTCATCAGTTATAAGTACAAACCCCCTTAGTGATCTTCTCTTCTCAATACTCACAATCTCAAGAAACATGTCTCCCAACGTTCTCAGGTGGCTTAGCCTCGTAGCTCTTCTCTGGCTTCAATCTATCAACGGTACCAACTTGAGTTTCCCTGCTTACTCTTCACAGCTCAAAGAGTTTCTCTCAATCTCTCAGTTTAAACTAAACTACCTCTCCTTCGCCTCCGACGCCGGAAAAGTCCTCGGTTTCATCTCCGGAATCGCTGCCATTCATCTTCCTCTACCACTCGTCCTTCTCGCCGGAGGCTCCTTAGGTTTCGCCGGCTACGGTCTCCAGTATCTATGCATCGTTAAAAAAACGTTCACGTTATCGTTTTATCAGATATGGGGTCTTAGTTTCTTAGCCGGAAACAGTATCTGCTGGATCAACACGGCTTGTTTTATCGTCGCCATCAACAGTTTTCCGGTGAACCGTCAAGTCGCCGTGGGGATCACGGCGAGTTATCAAGCTTTGAGTGGAAAAATCTACACAGAGATAGTCCACACGTTCTTCTACTCGTCTCAACGCGAAGCTGCCTCTGGTTACCTTTTGCTCAACTCTCTCGTTCCTTTGGCTTGTTGTCTCGTGACGGCTCCCATGTTGATGAGAGAAGCTAAAGCGACGTCGTCGGCTTCATCTAGGGATGATGTTAACGTGGGCTTTATCGTTTTGTTTGTTGTGACTATAGCCACGGGGATATACGCTGTGGCTACGAGTCTTCTCCCAGTTCCAGCGGTTTTAGTACTCGTAGGCATTGTTTTGTTTCTTCTTGCTCCTCTGGCTATTCCCACTGGAGTTAGGCTTGAAGAGCTTATGTCCTCTACACACAAGGTATACAACTTGGAAGCTCCTATTGAGGAAGAAGATCAAAAGAAAGAAGAAGAGTTTGTTGATGAGAAGGTTGGAGTTAGAGAAGAGGTCGAGTGGACAAAACTATGGAAGAGATTAGACTTTTGGATATATTTTGGACTTTATTTGTTTGGTCCGACGGTGGGGATAGTGTTTATGAACAATCTTGGTCAAATCGCTGAGTCTCGTGGCTGCGCCGCGACCACTTCCTTGGTCGCTCTCTCGTCTTCGTTCGGGTTTTTCGGCCGCTTGCTTCCGTCGTTACTCGACTACTTCCTCTCTAGGTAAAAAAAGATTTTAAGTTTCAAACTTTTAGCTTTATTATCCCCGATTATTTAACCGGGGTTCTTAGCTTCGAATAAAAGAGGTTTTTAATTTTTTTTAAGAACAGTATTTTAGTCGAAAAGTGTAAAAAAACACACAAAAATGACAAATCATGAGTTAAAAACATCGGTTAAGAGACCGAGAATAATGATGTCCTAAGGTCAATTTTCTCAAATAACACATTTTTAAGTTTTTTTTATAAAAGTAGTTTTCAAAGAAAAAATGACTAAAATAGCTTCTTTTACATTGAAATTTTTAATATTTTATTTGTATTTTTAAAATTTGAAACTCTAACCCCAAAACTACACCGCTTAACTCTAAGCTTTAAATCTAGATTAGTTAATCCTAAAGATATAGGTATATATTTACCTCTTAAATAAAATATTTATGTATTTTCTTTTTTATATGCTATTTTTGTGATAAAAAATTTTAGAACTATTTTAGAGTAGTTTTTTTTATTAATCGGGAAGATATAAATAATTAAAAACCTTATCAATTAATTCCATAATAATACAACTACGTTGACCTAGCACGTACCATTATAACACATGTTGCATTCCCTGCATCTACGTGTTTGGTCAAATTCATCGAACAACCTGTGGACAAAGCGATCGATCACCATCTTTATAATTACTTTCCCTAATTTTCGGAAATTATTCTAATTTTCTTCTTTGCGTTCCAAAAAAAAAAAAAAAAATTCTAATTTTCTTCTTTTTTTATTCATTAATTAGGAACAGATACATGCCATCAAGCCCGGTTTCAATGGCGGTCTCACTTGTAGCAATGGTTGCTTCGTTTCTCCTCCTCCTCATCGACTCTGACATTGCTCTCTACGTCAGCACGGGAATGATCGGCATCTTTTCCGGAGCATTGACGTCTCTCTCCGTCACAATGACTGCAGAACTTTTTGGGACAAAACACTTTGGAGTTAACCATAACATTGTTGTCGGAAGCATTCCGATTGGTTCTTTTGCTTTTGGTTTATTTGCAGCAAAAATTTACCGCGATGGAGCTGCCTTCGATGGACGTTTTGAGGGAAAGTGTTTTGGCATGTATTGCTTTCAAACTACTTTGATCTTTTGGGGAATGCTATGTTCTGTCGCCGCCGTTCTCGCAACCGTTTTATATCTGCGCAATCGCAAGTTCTATTCGCAGAAGTTGTAGAAGAAGAAACATAACGAATTTGAAGGAGAAAACGCAGCGTTTTCGCAGGTTTTTCACGCAAGCTTTTACTTCATCAATGGACGCACAGTTTTTTTTGGTACCAGACGAAGGTATTATTGTATAGTTATGCGTTTGGTGTTAAACTGATGGTAACAGTGTAAAAATATTGTATAGTATAGACGAATAGTAAAAAATAGATATACAGAAGGATGCAAACATCGAATTTCTTTTAATATATCAGTCTTTTTTTATAAGTTGTATCTTGTATGATAGTAAGTTCAATCTTTTTTTAGATTAGTGTATCTTGTATTATGTGGTTGCGTAGCTGATGTTCTGTTAGTTCGAACGTGGGCCAAGAACCTTGATCATGCATCTGTTATTTAAGAGCAGCATTAATGCAGATTGTTTAATAGGGTGCTTAGCAACAAAAAAAAAATAGAAAGGAAGAGGAAAAGAAAGAAGCGGCGCTTCTTTAAGCGGTGGAAGCGTCGGTGCTTGTTCTGAATCGCAGATTTCACTGACACGTGATGACTCACGATTGATTATTATTTTTTTTTTTTAGAAAAAAGTAAAAAAAAAAAAAAAAAATTAAACACCCCTTTTTAAATCTAGGATTGATGCTGCTCTAAGTGATTAGTTCTAGTGTGAACAAAGTTTCTTATTACGGGACTCCAACAGTTATTAATATATTCTCACTAGGTTAAATTATTTGTATTATTAAGTGGTGTCCATATATTTTTATTCGTAAGTGATTATTAGACGTCAGAATAAACGTTTTGTGAGAGAGAGACGACGGGACGTATTCGACCACAAGAAGACCACCTAAACCAATAAATGGTCGATATCAAGGTTCTAAAAATCAGTCTATACATCACTTAGACGACAACTCGATCCTATACAAAACAATTTTCATATCAACTTATATGATTCAAATTAGTTTAAGTAGTTAAAAGTCAGTTTAAATTTATCTAAATTAGTCTAAATATGTTAAACTAATCAACAATATTATTACAAACCTATAAATTTATCTAATTTCTTTTGTTTTGTATATGTTTGGGAAAAAAATTAGAACAAAATAACCAAACCGGAACCAAACCGAAATACTCAAAACCAGAACCGGATCGAAATCCTCAAATACCCAAATAGGTTTTAGATTTATATATCCAAAATAATCAAACTAAACTGTAACCAAAGCAAAAAAACAAACAGATACCTGAATATATAAAAATATTGATTATATATAAATATAACATACCTATATATATTTATAATTTCAAAATCAATTAAAAGTAGCTAAAATTATTTTTTTAAAATAAATTATTATAAAGTATTTGAATTATCCGAAAGTATCTGGATATTTTTATCTAAAATATTCAAAGTAACCAATATTATCCGAATTTTTTAATCTAAATCATTCTAATTAGTATTTGATATTTTATCCAAAATATCTGATATTTAACCTCAATTATCTGAAGTAACCGAACCGGAACCAAATGAGAATCAAATTTTTTCTAGGTATTTTCGGGTTCCTAGTGTTACTATCCGAACTAAACCACCGAATCTGAACCGAAAATAGTCAAGTAGTAAATGAATTTTCTAGCCCCTTACCGATGCTTAGTTTTGTATATTTAATTTTGATAACTCATCACCAAAATTTTAGTATAAAGACTAAAATATGTCATATAAATGTAATATATATATATATATATAAATTAATAATTTGTTAATGTCTCATCTAGATTCTGAATAATCCATTTAATCGTTAATGCTTTATAAATCGTATAGTTAACGTCTAACGATTTCTAAAACATTGGTCGAGATCAAGACATGCAGAATTTAAGGTTTTAGCTTCATACATATATCTTAGTTCAAAAAAGAAAAGCTTCATACCTATCTAATATATGCCTTAAGAAAAAGAAAGAAATTATATATATATATATATATATATATATATATATATATATATATATATATATATATATATATATATATATATATATAAGCCTTAAGCATTTTTCGCTGTTATTGAAGTGTATTGACACTTTTTACAAGAAAATTATTTCTAATGTGCTACGGAAAAATCATACTAGCTCAAAAATTTTGCATTTGGGTTATTGATTTGTACTACTACTCGATGGTAGGCATGTGACTTTTATCCGAGATCTGAATTCGATCTGATATCCGATTTGAATTCGCTCTGAAAATTTGAATATCCGAAAAGGAAAAATCTGAATCTGGATAGTAAAATGTTGGATCTGTCAAAATTGAATCCGGATCCGGATATCTTGATTTTTTAGTCCGGATATCTGGATCCATAATTTTTATTGATAATTCTTTCAAAAATATATATATATATATATATATATATATATAAACTATTTTATTTGTTATTTGTTATATTTTTATTTTTATAATATTATATAAGTATAAATTTTATAATAATATATTTAGAAATAACTAAAAATACTATATTACTTTTATTTTTAAATTATTATTTATATTTATATATTTTTAATATTAGTTTTATTTATTTGAAGGATCCTAATCCGGATCCTAATCCAGATCCGGATATCCGCCGAATATTACAATTTTAAGAGGATATCCGACATACGGATATCCGAAAACTCCGAGTCCGGATAAGGATAGTAAAATCATGGATCCGCCGGATAAGGATTCTGATTCGAATACCTTAAATTACTCCATATACCTGATCCGTTCCAAGCCTACCTAATGGTTACACTCATTTTGAAGAATTTATACTCATTTAAAATAATTTGCTAGAAGATAAAAACTAAGTTCCTCAGTTGTCCGAACGTGATACTTGCAATTTTTAATTGGTTAAGATTTAAACATAATAGTAAAACGATATGTAGCCATTTAATTAATTTTGTGTACTTGTATACTGATACAGAGTAAAATAATACAGATATTAAAAAATAAGATATGTCTAATTTTCAAAATATTCACCCATGTGCAAATAATTACTTGGAGATAGAAAAAGAGAATATCTAATTTTCTTTTTAATAAGTGTGAGAATATCTCATTCTTTTGATTTTGTTGTCATGATCAATGGTACCTCCATGCTACAACTTCCAAAAACGATACTATACGTTGTCACTGAAGAGGCCAATTTTGCACTTTATACAATTCTGAACAATATCTAATGTAATTGAATTACTAAAAAATATTAATCTAAATCATACATTAGAAGTTAGAAGTTTAGGCAAGAAAGGTCTGATATGTATAAAAAGAGATGTATAACTTTAACTAGTACTAAGCTTTTTTTTAAGAAAGAACCTAAAGGTAAATCTATGTGTTAAGTCTAAAATAGACAGTATCATACTAATCGAATAATAAAGAGTTGAACATGTATTTTTATAAACCCAACAATTGATATTAGAGCAGTATGACAAAGATCTACAAGAAAATTAAAAATACTCTTCTAATAGAAACATGAGTTTTCAAGTCGAAAAAGAAAATTTGTGACAAAAACTAGTCAAAAGATCATAGAACATGCATGGACACCTAGCAAACAGTATAATATGGGGTGTATTATATTAATTAACAAATTTAGTTGTTATAGGTTGTTTTCAACCAATTGTGCATGTGGCATTGTGAAGCTTAAACAACACGTGTTCCTAAAATTTCAATAAAACCAATGAAAAGTTAAATTTTTGTATGTGGCAATTGCTCCACCTAGTCACTACCTGGGTCCGCTCCTGAGAATATGTGATATTGCGGAAAGAGCATCTTCAAAATAAATAAAAGTAACTTTGTGATTGGGTGTCTGATGTCGAAGACGCGATAAGTTAGGTGTCAAAGAATTTTGCTAAAAGAAAAGATATAAGGTGTGTAGTCTTTAGTTTGAAGGGAATAATAAAAAATGTCAATCCAAATTTTAAATTGGAAGTTTAGACATGAAGTGTTTAATATATAAAAAAAAATGTCTAACTCTAATTAGTACGAGTTTTTTTAAAAAATAATTCAAAATTAAATCTATGTGGACTTGTCTCTTAAACCTAAAGTAGATAATATCGATAATATCGTACTAATTGGATAATAAGAGTTGGACACAGACTGACTTGAGAGAAGATTCTAAACCCAACAATTACAATGTTAGCCAACTGAAGTCTTAACTTGAGAGAAGATTCTAAAGACTGAATCAAATTTCAAATATATGGTCTTTAGCATTACTACTTACATGGACCATTGTAGTGGGTATTATATAAACATTTTTGGTCAGCATTACATGAATATATTTTATCAAACGAAACTATTAATTGTTATATCATGGACTCGATAATAAATGTTGGTAAGGGTATTTCCATTTTTTTTCTTACAAAAAAAAAAAAATTCTTTTATTTATATTTTACCATTTTAATTTCAGTACTTCTGTTTTTGACCATACTAGTTCTATCTTTAATTAGACTCCAATATTCAAATATCATGTTTCCTTTATATGTACTCCCTCCGTTTCAAATTAGATGTCGTTTTGGAATAGAATTTTTGTTTTAAAATAAGTGTCGTTTTTGGTTTTCAATGTAAAATTTATTGGTAATATTCTCTATTCTATTTTTCTATTGGTTGATATATGGTTAGGTGTATTGGTAATAGTGTTTTTATTTTGAAAATATGTAAAATTAAATGTTTCATTAATCTGTGTGCATAAACCTAGAACGACAACTAATATGAAACGGAGGGAGTATTTGTTTTCGGTTTCAATAAAACAAACTTAACTCCTTTCTCACACAAAGAAACGAAAAACAAACTTACAAAATAAGAGAGGGAACAAACACGCACATGTACAAAAAAGCAACTTAGCCCAACTGAAATAAGTAACCAAATAAATTTCGAATTCAACAAAGTAAACACAACCAAATCAAATAACCTATTTCACAATGTCTAAGTCTAAACCCATAGTTCCTCCTCTCTTGGTTGCAACACTCATAGCGTCTTGCAACGCGGCCACAAACACCATACCACATACACCTTTCCCGGCAATTCGAATTTTCGGGGACACAACCGCAGACACAGGCAACAACAACTACCATTCACAGGCTGTCTTCAAGGCGAAGCATCTCCCTTACGACATTGATCTTCCTGGTCATGAAGCTAACGGAAGGTTCTCTAAAGGAAAGCTAATCTCTGATGTTATTGCCTCCAAACTTAACATCAAAGAGTTTGTTCCCCCGTTTCTACAACCCAACATCTCCGACCAAGACATTGTTACTGGAGTCTGTTTTGCATCTGCTGGTGCGGGTTACGATGATCGTACCTCACTCTCGATCAAGGCTATTCCAGTCTCAAAACAACCAAGCATGTTCAAGGATTACATTGCTCGTCTCAAAGGTATCGTAGGAGACAAGAAAGCGATGGAGATAATTAATAATGCTTTAGTGGTCATAAGCGCAGGACCTAACGATTTCATCTTGAACTTTTACGATATTCCCACAAGGCATCTTGAGTATCCTAATATCTATGGTTACTAAGAGTTTGTTCTCAAGAGGCTTGACGGTTTTGTAAGAGTAATGTCTCATAGTCATATGTTTTTGTTTTCTCTTAGTCTTTAATATTTATCGGAGCTATTTTTTTTATCAGGTTGATATCCTCAATTTTTCCTCTTATTTGTTCAGGAACTTTATAGTTTAGGTTGCCGTAATATTGTGGTCGGAGGGTTGCTGCCAATGGGATGTTTACCGGTTCAAATGACCACTAAAATGAGAAATGTTATGAGATTTTATGTGGAACAAGAGAACAAGGACTCAGTTTTGTACAATCAAAAACTTGTGAAGAAACTTCCTGAGATTGAAGCGTCTCTACCAGGAAGCAAGTTCCTTCACGCCAACGTGTATGACCCAGTGATGGACATGATCCAAAACCCTATCAAATATGGTATGTATCATTTCTTCCTTGTCTCGCAAGTCATCAAAATCTTCTCTTATTAAGTTACATGCAGTTCATTTCATGGTTGTAAAAATGTAAACAGGGTTCAAAGAGACGAAAAAAGGATGCTGCAGAACAGTGTACTTAGATAGAGCATGTCCATTGGGAGTTCTTAGGGAGGGGTTAATTCTTAGCGGAAATTAAGAACCGGTTCTTAACTTTAACAAAGAAAAAGTTAAGAACCGGTTCTTGACTTCCGCTAAGAACCCCTCCCTAAGAACCCCAAATAGACATGCTCTTAGAAACGAACTTCATGTGTAATGTCATTTCAAAGACATGTACGAACCATTCGGATCACTTGTTTTGGGACTCAATTCATCCCTCGGAAGCTGCTTACAAATATCTAGGGAACTTTGTTGATGCTCAGATTCGAGGGTGGCTTAAGGCTTAAGTCACTACAATTTTAAAAATGTATTTTAGTCTTGGATATGACCAAAGCACACATATATGCCCCTATGAAGATTATGTATACAATGGGTGCTGAATTTCGAACTATTATTGGAGTTTCTTATATACTCCCTCCGTTTGTATTTTGAACTATTATTGGAGTTTCTTATATACTCCCTCCGTTTAATTTTATTTGTTGTTCTAGGTTTATGCACACATATTAAAAAAACATATGATTTTGTATATTTATAAAATAAAAATACAATTACTTATACACCTAATCATATTCCAACCAATAGAAAAATAAAATGAAGAATCTTATTAATAAATTTTGCATTGAAACTTTAAAACGATACTTATTTTGAAAGAAATTTTTTTTTATAACGACAATTAAATCGAAACGGATGGAGTATAATTGATACCCTCATAAATAAATACCACACAGTACAAAATAAACCCGTGTTGCTTTTTTGCATAGGTTACAAAGATTTTAACACGTAATCATGAAGTGAACTAGGTTGACTTTCTAAATCACCGGATTACTTGGATCGTATTGGCTCGACTACGTGGTCATATCATATTTTTGTTAAATAATAGGAGTATGATATTTTATATGGAATATCAACAAATCACTTGTTGCCAATTGAATTAAGCTAAAAATTCGTGATACTCATCATACTATCCAAATAGAAAAGGAAAATGAAGAGCTATTTTCTAACTACATGCAGAGTTCTCAATTAATTATGATTGAACAGTTTTGTAAAGGATTAATCTATGATGAACATATTAACCCACTTACCCACAACGACTAATTTTATCTACACTACATCTATGATAAACATCCCACTGTTCATCTTTCTAAATATGGAACCGTATTCGATATTAGTGTTGATATATCTATACTCTATGATAACTTTT